>CATIWK010101831.1:0-20656 GCA_949634005.1 Mallotus japonicus
TCCTCTTGATCTTTTTCTTATCTCTATTCTTACTTATGATTCTTTAAATTTTTAAATCTTCTTTATATTTCCCTTCAAACCTTTAACCTTACCTTAATTCTAACAAAACCCCTATTCACCCCTTTGGTCACTTTCAATTGGTATCAAAGCTTGTGTTCTAGATACTTAGTTACTAAAATTTAAGACCATAGAGAGTAAATTCCTTTCTTTCCAAACTTATAGACCCTTCTTTAATAGGAGTGACTACTCTTTTTGGAAACACAAAATGGAACTTTATCTCGATAGTGATCTTATTAGATTATGGGATGTGATCTTAGATGGGTGAAACCCTCCAATGAAGATGGTGGAAGGCATCCAAGTTCCAAAGAAAGGAAAGAAAGGAGTGGTCTAAAGAAGAAAAAGAGGGAAACCACAAGAATAAGAGGGTTATATTGGTTCCTATTCCTTCCATGTCAAAAGAGGAGAGAAGCAATATCCAACATTGCATTTCGGCCAAGGAGAAGTGGGAGACCTTGGAAAATTACTATGAAGGCAATATTCAAGTGCAATCCAAGAAGGTCCAACTCTATGTTTTTGAATATGAGATGTGCAAGATGAAGCCTTATGAGAGCATCACCGATATGACAAAATGCTTGAATGCTCTCTTAACAATATTAAGAAAATTGGGGAAGCACTACTCCAAAGAAGAATTTAACACCAAAATTCTAAGAGTGCTTCCTAAGAAGGATTGAGAGTCAAGAGTAATATCAATTAGAGAAGCTCATGACCTTTTTAAGCTTTCTACCAATGTCTTTATAGGTAAGCTTCTCACTCACGAGCTTACCTTGAGGCAAAGTGAAGAGGAATAAGAAGGAAAAGATGAGAAAAAAAAAAGTCTTACCTTCAAAGCATCATAAGACTCAAGTTATGAATATGGCCTTGAAGATTCAAGTGAGGATAGATGGAGTACTTCAAAAGAAGAATTTGAGTAAGTAGAAAAAAAATCCAAGAGTTGTGGCTCCAAGAAAGCAAATGAAATCACATGCTTCAAGTATAAGAGGCTCATTCACAATCAAGATGAATGTCTCAAGCTCAATTACAAGGGAGCTAAAGAAAGGAGGAAAGCTTTCAAGACCACCTGGGATGACTCGGCCAAATCAAAGATGAAGGAGGAGCAACAAGAGGCATCAAACTTTTGCTTCATAGCCTTAAAGGACAAACATGATATACCTTCCTTATCTACACTCTCTTGTGATATTTTTGTGATGATTGTTGTGATTGTGATGATAAGTTTGATGATGATGAGGAACTTGATAATGAAAGCTCCTTAATAGAAAATTTGATCTTAAAGTGTCAAAAATTGCTTTTAAAGAAAAAGTTATATAAACAAAAGCTTCCAAAATTAACCAAAAGTTTTGAGGATTTAATACTACAATTTTCAAGTGTTACTTCTTCAAACGAGAAGCTATCTCATAATTTGAAAGCCTCTCTATGTTTGACAAATGATTTTGATAAAACTATGAAAGAAAATAAGTTGCATTCAAAACAAATTTTAAAGCTAAAAGACACTATTTCCAAATTTCAAAAAGGAAAGGAAACTTTTGATAATCTCCTGGATAGTCAAATGTCTAATGGTTTGATATTTGGACTTGACTATTCTAATGGAGCTTCTACATCATCGAGTCCCCCTAAGTTTATTAAGGCTGCTCTTAACTCATCAATCATTCCTTGTGCGAGTTTCAAAAATTCATGGATTGTTACTCTTGTGATTTATATTCATGTACTAAATTACTTATGCCTAGAAAAGCCATCAGCCATTTTAAACATGTTAATTTTACAAATTTAGGTAGCAAAATAGATTTGCTAAATTTAAGTGTTTTATTGCATGAAGCTTCGACAATCTAATAATGTATGTTACTAAAGAAAACTTCATCTTAACCTTCTATCTATGAACTACTTTGAGAGTCACAAATCTAGACCAATTAAGGTTTGCGTTTAAAAGATTGCTTAATGATTGTTTTGGTATTTTGTGCTGATTATTGATAAGCTAATGAAATCAATTTATAGAGTTTACCAATAGATATGCAAACATTAAAAAGTCCAAAAAGAACTCGACCCTTTGCATGATCAAAATAATTCTAGAAAATTGCATAATTTTAGCATGCTATTTTCCCATTGTCCTTTCAATATTTCTCATTTGATATCCCTCATTTGGCATCACTCCTCATTTGGTATGCCTTAATTTTAAAAGCCCTCTTTGGACTATAGATTGAGAATCATGATTGCTATTGCCAATTCTTTAACATATGTTATGATTGGCATATGTTGCACTTTTCATGATTGATTTTTCATTTAATTTTTATTGGGTGTCAATTAATATCATTCCTTTTTCACTTGGTTCACTAATTTTGCAATTGGTATTCTTGGTTTTTAGTATTCATTTGATATTCATATCATTTTTGTTAATTAATGTTCGTTTTCAATTGATATCATTCTTTTCTCAATTGGAATTCTCATTGTTAATTTGGTATAATTAATTCTATTTGAGAAAAGAATCGCTAAATAAGATTTATTTTGTATTTGGCTAAGACAATTAAATTCAAAATTTCTACTGTACTCTTCCTTTTATAATCAAATAGTTGAAATTTAATTGAAATGCATCTATTTGTCAATGCAACTTTTAAAAAATTACATTAAATTTTATTTTATTTTTAGAAATAAGTTTAGAACAAAATTCTTTTAAATTAAATATTTGTTCACATCCTCTTTTCATTTTCAATGTGTACCAAACTTTATGTTCATGTGATTGTGCAGTAAATGTGTTCCATTGATCAATATATCAGAAAGAAACATATAATTGATTCACATATTCACAGGTCTTTCTCCTCAATAGCAACACTAATAGGTTGATCATCATCACCAGCCTCCGCCAAATCTTCGTCGATGTTAGCATTTTGATTATCCACACAAACTTGGGAGCTTACCACCTGACCCATTAAATCTTTGTGTTTCAAATTTCCTGACAAAAAAATGTGAAAACAATGAGATGGGCAGCAATCCAGGTTTGCCATGTGGATGACAAGGCACAGGAGCATAGCACATAGGTGTCTTTTCTCTAGCAGCCATCTCAGGCAACTACATATCATATATGAACCCTTTCAAATCTGCTAAAATTTGTGACATTTCAAGTATGTTATAAAGCCGAATTCATGCATTCCAAATTAAACAGCCATACTCCAGTTTATGTATTTCACACTACAGACTGAAGTGATATTTTGAACTAAAGTTACTAAAGTATCACAACCAAGATAAGCTTTGTGAAAAATTGAAAAAATACTAAAGTAATTGAAATATTTCCATACCCATCCAAAAAGTGCATGTGCTACGTGTCGTATGAAGAAGAGCCTTCACATGGAACAAAAAGCGTTCTATCGATCGTTTTGTAGCAGGAATTTTACTAGTGACAACAATTTGTTTCAAGACCTGGCACAACAAACATAATTAAATTAAAAGCTGAAGTTCTGTAAATACAAACCTCAAAAACTTACGAATAAAACTGACCTTTGCTTCTGAACATATTGTCTGTATTGTTCTTGTAGCCTTTTGAAGCTCCTTCACCTGATTTACAGTGAAAAAGAACTGCAAATTATGAGACAAATCTTCTGAATGTTCAAGAAATAACTACAATAGAATTTCAGTGCACCTGCTCTTACCAATTCGATTACAAGCTCATTATGTGTTTGAAAGTGGGCCTGTAAGAAGTCAAACACTGTACAAGGCTTTAATATATCAGAACCCATGCAACAGCATCTAAGGTCTCATTGCACATAGAGTCACATTAATACCTTTAAGGAATGAATCAACAAACTTCCCACCATATTTGACAGCCATGGCATGCACAATTACCTGTTCATTAATTCCATGTCAACAAATTCACACTTAAATAAAAATTTGAATTTGAAACTAAAGAAAATTAAATTAAATGAATGAGTATCAGAATTCAGAAATGACAACAAAATTCTGTCTTGGTTACCTTGTCATAAGTCCTGCACATATTAACTAATGATACCTCCACATTCACAGTCCGTCGTATTTCAAACAAATGCTTTTCAACAGTTTTGATTGGAGCACTCTTGGGTTTGTCGAGAATGGCATCCCTAACCTGATCATCAGACAAGAAAGAAGAATTAAAATTTAATTATCATGAAAATCAATACTTGACAGTAATGTCGTTGTGAATATCCAACTCACCTTGCTGTTGAGAATACCCAGGTTCACTTCATGCTGTGCAAAAAAAAAAATACATCAAGTAAACTTCGAGAAATTTAAACTGTTGTAACTTCATAAGAATAGAGAAACAAATAAATAATAAAAGGAATAAATGTCAAACTGTCAGAAGGCATACCAGCACACGATACCACACAACAAATGTTTCATTACACAGCATCGGGAAACCATGATGATTGTCTTCTGTTGTTGGTTTAGATGAAGAGACCTAATGCAGAGGAAACATCATTTAATATTGGCTTATAAGGCAACAAATCATCTTGTCTGGAAAAAAATGATGCCGTCCATCCATATTTGAATCAAATCAGTGTTTTTGTCAAGCTGAGGAAGAATGAGGGCTCTTAAAAATGAATCACAAACTCATTTCCCACTTCATCAATTTATTGTCTAACAGAAACTACATCAGGATGACTGACTCCTAAAGAATGAGTGAGATGCAAACAGAGTGAACATTAAAAGTGGAAATTTACCTCACCTGAGGCAAAATGTAGTTAGCCAGCTCATCCAGCAAATCAGACTGAGAGTCATTGTTCTCCAAGTAGATACACAAGATTTTTTGCACAATTTCTCCCTGAACACTCAAAAATGGACACCAGTAACTATGGCGGTTATGTCATTAGGGGACAAAAACAAGGGAAATAGAGCTAAAACAGAAATGGTCGCATTAAAACTAAGGAAATACAGCTAAAAAAGAAATTATCACACTTTGTTTTTCCACCCATTCTCAAGATTCTCATCATCCCAGTTATGCCTTAAAAGGGTCTGGGCAGAAGTCCCAAGTCTTCTGCACAATGTCGGAAGGATCCTGCGAATGGATACTGAGCATGTGTTTTTGCCAGTATTTTCCAACTTATCAAAGAATGAATGGATCGAGGTAACAATTGATTCGAGGGTAAGAAGAGACTCTGAAGCTATTGTAAAAGAAAATGAAGATGCTGCATGAAGTGAATGCAATTATAATTAGGAAAAAATAAAATGAATACACAATTACCATTACACACCCTTATAAATAGGATTAGACATCATACCTGTGTTCAATACGTTTTCTAAAAATGATGAAGCACCTAGATATAAATATTCTATTGTTCCAGGTAAAGGGCAGGGTTGGATGGAAGAAAGGACAATCTCAGACATTTCGCTGGGCTGGAAGGATTCAAGCAGATCTGATAGAGCTGCTTTTTCCATTTGAACTTCTGGAAGGTTTAACATCTGCAGTCAGCAACAAGTACTGTGAAGGATTTCATGTAAATAATCAATTAAGTGGATTTAGAGCTGTAAACAAGCCGAACTGCTTGTAAGCTACTCGGAGCTCAGCTCAATAAGAACTCGTTCGAGCTCGAATATTGAAGTTCATTTAATAAACAAGCCGTTTCAAGATATGCAAGTTAGGCTCCTGAAACTCGTGAACAAGCTCAAATAAAAGCTTGCGAGCTAACTTGTAATTTTAATGTATTAATAATTTGACAGATTTTTATTCATAATAAGTATAAAATAAATTTAAAAAATATAATATTAGAATAAAATCATAATTTTTATTAAATATGTTATAACGTTTTTTAGTAAATAATTTATTTTAAATTTGAAATGAATAATTTTAATGTATAGTTTGTATTTTTTTTTTTTAATTTCTTTAGGCTCATTGAGCCTCGTTTAAGCTCATGAACAACTTGTGAACACAAAATGGCATAATGAGCTTGACTCGGTAATAAATGAACCAAGCCCAAGCTAACCAAAACCCCGCTCAACTCAACTCGACTCGACTCGTTTACACCCCTAAGTGGGTTGGTGCTAATGTGTTGCAAAGAACTTTAAATAAGTATTTACCTTTTTTTCTGAAAAGCAAATAAATATTTACCTTACTGAAACAACAAAGAACTTCTTTGATTAACAAGATGGAAACTGAAGATTTTGAAAAGACCAGGTTGGCTGTATCTGGATTGCCAGCAGACGCAGAATGCACTTTCCAATGTTCTTCACAAATATCTTTACCTACTACAAAGCATTTGTTAAAAAATAATGGAAAACATTCAAGTGCTGCAATTTTTTTCCTATTGCTTTGCACATGTATGCATGTATTGTTAAAAATCTAACCCACTAAGGGCACAAAAATGGGGGTTAAGTTGTTGAGAATTGTCAACTTTATAAATAAAGCATAAGAAAAATCAGAGAATGAAAAGAACAACAAAAAGATCTTTTGAAAATACAATAGCGCATAACTCGTCTTCATCCTCAACATCAATTACAGACACCAGTTTTTAAGAAACTTCTGAAGAATCAAAATGGAAACAGAATTATAGGAAAATGAAAACAGAAAACTCTTAAAATATTACACAAGAAAACTTTGATTCTTAGAAATCCCAGTACTTCATAATGTGATGAAATTTAAATTTCATAAACAACTATTTACAACTTTCTAGACATATCCTACTTTCATTGAAACACCAAAAAGTAAATTCCAGAAATGGACCAGGATATAGTACAATGAAAGAAAAGATAAGGATGTGCAAGTAAACATTCTATAGCAAGCAAACATTCTATAGCAAGCAAAAGTGAACCAAGATCATTGCATCTGCAAGAGGTCATTAATAGTCCAATCAAATTGGATGTCATGATCTTGCCTTCTTTAAGAACAGAAACTGCACAATCAAACTGCCTCCTGAAGTTTGGGAAAAGCGGTCTAATTTTGGTCAAGAATTCTTCCAATGCCATTTTGTTGAAACCAGAAGCATGGCTCGTGCATCTAGATGTGAGTTGCTTTCCAGGAGCAAAGTCATCCAGCTTGTTGCGTAGGTTGCACAAGAGGTACAGATAAAGGGGCAACTACCACAGGAAATAATGCACAGCCATATCAAAAGACATTGTTTCTCGTTTCCTAATCAATATTAGATTGCAACTGACCAAATACATAGTTTCACCTCTAAACTTCAGATGATTAACCTTTGATACCCCTCAACTTTTATTATTTTCTAAACACATTTAAATTTTAGTCTGAACCTGTTTTACCACAAAATTTATATTTTCAAATTTTATTTAAGTCATAGAATACCAGAGTGGACAAGCATTTGATTTCAAATGCTATTAAGCATGTGAAGTGCTAAATGAGCTTCAAAAAGTGAGAGGCTAAAATGAAAAAGTTAGGAAAAATTTTTCTTTTAATATACTATCTTCTTCAATTAAATATTGTCTCAGTCCACATAAAATACTTGTGTTTATATCAGTATGTGTTTATAAAATACGTCAGTTTCATGTATCATAAGAGTCAATAGGTTCAAAATACAAGTTAAAGGTTGAACAGAGAATAACTTAAGTTGAGGGGTATCAAAAGTTAATCATGTAAAGTTTAGTAAACTATGCATTTAGTCAATTGCAATTGGTATACAAAAAATCTCGGTACCTCAGCTGCAGGATCAGAACAACAGGAGTGTTTTTTCTGCAATTGAAAAGACATTAAATGACTTGCATCATTCTTCAGTCTATATGGACTGCATACATCATAGATAATAGCAGAGATGCTAATGCTTTCAGTCAATTTGCACATGAACAGGTCAGAAAATTATGCACGTTATTTTGCATCAAAAAAAAAAACTGTAGGGATTGTAGTAATCACCACCAACAACAAGGTTAATTGTGCTTGAACTACATTTACTTAATTATACATTAATGATGTATAAACTTTAACATATGAATCAATAATTGCAAGTCTTGAGGAGTTCTGAGCTTGTACATCTAAAATGCAGTAGGAGCATATATGAAATTCAGGTGGAGCAACAAGTACAGGTAGAGATGCAGCAATTTGGGTTTAACAGAGAAGTTGAAATTATAGACTGCTTGTGATAAAGATGCAAAAAATACTCCTCCTTTGCCTTTGTATATTTTTTAAAAGACTAACTGCACCTCGACATGTAAAACAAGAGATAAATTTGCAATAGGCCAAAATGGTTGCCCAAGAAATAGTATGATCACTTGACAAAATCCTAGAGTTAATAGCTTGAAGGTGTCAAAATATCACATTGTGATTGCCATGCAAAATCTGAAAAGAAAGAAAAATAACAAATTGCTCATTGCTGCAGATATAAAGATGCTTAGACTAACCTTAGAAATTTCCAAAAGGTAGAAGCTTTGAATCAGAAGAGGCCTGAATTTAAATCTTTGTGCATCAAGAGCCTTGGTGATTGCAGGGACTTCTAAAATCAGAGGTTCTGTAGAATTACAGGAATCTTGATCTGCTGAAATGGCCTGCTCTGATAATTGATGAGAAGAATCCTCATGTAAGACCTGTTGACCGGCTAGAGCTCCCCCTTTACTCAACACTGTTGGTTGCCACTGCTTTCCATGTATCTCTGAACTTGATGACTTCGAGATCTTTCTATTTTTTCTATTGTCTGGAGATGCAGCATAATGTGTTTTCATATGCTTATTCTTAGTTCCAACATGTACTGCACTGTTGGCATGATCTAAGGGTAAACTTCCAGAATGTTTCAGAAGGCAGAGTTCTGGTAGAGACATAGGATAGCATTGGATGAACTTATTCAGTAAGCCCTCTAGAAATCTGCAATTAAAAATTCTTTCAATCAGTATGCATTGGAGGAGAAGCCTTACCATCATCCATAAAAATAAATATAATAAAAATAAAAATAAAAGCCTAGAAAAACTATAAAGTAATCGTTTCATTCCAAATCATCATTTAGTGCCATTTGTACCTCCACTGGCAACAAATGATTTCCATCTTTTCTTATCTTTCCAAAATAGAAAGTAATTTCATACCCATGGCCAATATATTACACACTCACAACTAATTTCCATTCACATTATTCATGAATAGCATTTACTCAAACTAAAGAAACAGAAAACCAGATCCTAATCACTCGCAATCACAAAATAGGAATTCAAGGAAGATCAAGCCTTTTTGGTCCAAAACCTAGATGATTATAATGGCATGTAGAAAACAAGCTTTCAGAATTGAGGAAATGGCAGCCAACCATGTAGATGCATTCAAGATGATAAAACATCCCCAACGGCTACAACTGTTGAAAAGTCAATGTAGCATATAGAGGCGTCTTGCTACAAATTCTAGAAGATTGTGAAGGTTGTATATAGTCGACAAAATCAAAAGCATATGCTGTAATTGCAATGTTAACCCTGATAATTAGCACCTACAAATCATAAAAAATCTCAAAGAAAGATCTCAGTATTTAGCTCAAAATAACAGCGATTTGGCATATGTTTTGATCAGGAAAATTATCGCTAGCAGAGCTTCTTGTGCTCAAAACGGTCCACGGGTCAGGCCTTTGGGCTTGTAAATAAATCAACCTATCATATAATGCTTAATGATGACCAACAAGAGGCCATTCAGGAAGTTTTACTTTAAGAAGGATAAAAATTATCCATTTTTATTATATGAATTTGTATTGATAAAATTCTATATATAATTCCTCCAACAGAGAAATATCATCTATTGTTGCCTTAAAAATAATTAAATATGAGCAAACCAAACAAAAGTTAACATTCACAAAACTCTTGTGTATTCATCTAATACAATTATATTTGAAAATACAACATTCAACAAAAGAAAACATGTATCAAATTGCAAGTTGTAACTACCAGAGATTCAACAATCAATCTTTCGTTGGGAGAGCAGAAATGTTTGCACTCCCATGCTTAATATTTGCACTCCACTAATATTTATTATTTAATTAATGGACGTTGTTGCTCTTGCTTATGCCTCTAAAAAGTACGAATTATCAAACCCCGTAACAATCCAAAGGAATCAAAATAAAGCTATCAAAATTCACATTTATCTTGCAGAAGCTTCAAAGACTTAACTTACATCTTAATCCAATTAATAACAACCAATAGTCAATAAATTATCATTAAATAAAAATATCAACAACTAATGTTCTCACCAAAAAAAAATATAGAAAAAGTCGTGATTTGAGATTTAACAAATTTATCCTAAGGCTCGAGTACTTCTGTATAATCCTCAATTAAAATTCCCAAAATTTCAAATACTCTTCTACTGTGCTTATTGTTTATCCTTTAAGAATAAGATCATTTCAATTTCTGAATTGCTTAGTTTAAGATATATGTGTGTGTGTGTGTTGGGGGTGTATATAGATAGATAGATACACATACAGATAGAAAGAGAGAGAGAGAGAGGAATTGAAATTTTAATTTGTCCACAATGGCTTGCTCACCCCTCCTGAAAAAACCGAAATTTTTCCCAGACTTGTTGAAAAAAACTTCTTGAACAAATTTGGTATCTTATCTTAAGAAACTGATTTACATACCACACAGCAAGATTTGGTTTGGTCTAGCATCGGAAGAAATTGATTTACATACAGATTTGCTATAGTATATTAAGAAATTGTTACATACTGTACTGCAAGAATTTAGCAGAGAAGAGTGGTGGGAAAGTGAGATAAGGGATAAGTCAGCTTGCAAGATAGGGAAAGATATTGCAGTAAAACCATTGATGAAAGAAAAATAAAGAGAAGTTGTTTCTTTGGGTTTGTAGGCACATAGCAATGTGTTCAAAGTCTCTATATGAGTTGAGATATGGGTAATATAGCCATCACACAAAATGAAAATATAATTGATTGCAGATATCCCCATCTTATTGCAATTTGTAAAGAATTCCTAGGAGCACATGATTAATTAAATCATTAAAAGTTGCAATAGATGCATGCATCACTGAATTATTAAAATTAACTGCACGTTTTATAATAACCGATTACAGAGGAAAAAAATAATCCATATAGCTGACCCCAATTAACTTGGGATTAAGGCTTTGCTGAGCTGAGTTAACTACACATATCAAGACAATCCACACAATGTGTTCAATGACATCAATTAATGTGACTGTAGTGAGTCATTTCCTTACTAGTAATTCCAGTCCATTTAAAGCCTAAAAGTTTATCTCAATTCATAAAACTATATAAAGAATTGCTTCCTTTTTTACTTCATAGAAAAGTAATGCACAAATTGTCAAGGAATTAAAAGAGCTAGAATTTACATTAGGTTCCTCAGGCGTTTCAATAGCTTGGCAATTATATCCTCCTTTGTAGCTTGGCTTATGCGTTCAAGTCCACCAGCAATTTGCGTACAGAAAGCATTAAGCTACACTAGAAATAAAATGCATTAAGAACTATAATGTGTAAGAAATTATTTAAAATGAAAACCCAGCACATCTCCAAAAGAACGATGGCAAACTAAAGATATACCAATTCTCTTATCCAGTTAGCTGCATAATAAAGAGAGAGGCACAGAATTTGTTTCTGCTTTGTTGTCAGTGACAGCAATCCAGCTTCAGAAAAATACTAGAATCACAAGAGACAATAAAAAGTACGTGTAAGCTGGTTAAGACTAGAAATGTTGATGCAGTAGTTGAATGTAGAAAGCCAAGTGGTCCACCCAGCAGTTAAAAGACTAAACTATAAGAAACCAAAAGAAATTATGCTTCGAAGATGCAGTTGTTTCTGGACAAATTGTCCCTCCTAAAGGTGCTTCTGGTTTGTGTCACTTTGTCCTCCCTCCATTCAACGCCTTCAACCATTAAGCTCTAAAGTTGGTAAGACTATGCTACAATTAGTCACTACAAGTTTCTGATACTCTTCAATGGTCTTTTAATGCCTTCAAGTTTTTTCCTTTCTTTTAGCAATATATATATATATATATATATAAACTGAGGTTTAAAATATTAAGTTAGATTTGTGCTATTTGCCATCTTTATAAAAAAGTATAGAGTTAAAATTAAAAGAAGTTGAGTTCTCAGTTTTCTAAAAAACTATCCAATTAAAACCATCCAATTAATTTATTTGAATTTTTTAATTTATTTACAATTTATGAGTTCCCATTTTTCTAAAAATTGCTGAATGAATTTATAGTTTTCACTTTATTAAAACTATTTAGTTAATATATTTAAATTACTTTATTTTATTTACATTTTAAACTAATCAAATAAAACATATATTAATTTGCAATATGTGCATCACACAGATTTACAACAAGTTATTCATAAAGACCCTACTCGCTACCCTGACTTTTCAACTTAGCAACAACTTGAAATCCACTAATAGAGATTTAAGGCAAAATAATGAATTATTTTCTGAGAGAACTCTTTGATGCTAAATTAGATGAGAACCAATAATGCACCAAATAAAAATGAATAAAAGGTAAAATTGAAAAAAAAAAAAAAAAAAACTTGTGTCCTTGCCTTAGAAGAGGGAAGGTGTAAAGGGCAGCCTAGTAATGCATCAATTCCACCAAGAGATCCCTCATTTGTCAACCTCTCCACCTGAAAAATCAACATATTATAAGAATTCTAAATGCTCCATTTGTTTCTAGAAAATATATTATAGTTTATAAATATTTTCGAACGAAAACATTTTCCAACATTTGTTGTGTATAATTGGAAAAATTTATTATTGTTTTAGTGAAAAAAATCTTTAAATAATTAGCTTATTTAGATAATGTATGTTTAATTTATTTATTAATATGAGATAAACTTACACAAAAAATAATAACTTCGAAAATTTTCTAGTGACAAACCAGTGACCAGTGGGTAATGGCAACCAAATATTGTTGGAATTGATTGTCTAATTATTTTCTATTAGTTGATATTTATTTATCATTTTTATGAGTTTTTATATTTTTTACAAGTTTCCATAGATCTAGAAAACGACTTCCAGATTTGAAAAGAGGAAGTCATTTTCCTAAAAAATTGCTTAGTTTTCCATTGACCAGTTTTCCTAAATGCACCAAACAACAGAAATGCAAAACATATTTTTGGATAAAATATTTTTCGGAAACAAAGGGAGCCTAAAGAATTGCTTTTTTTTCTGTGTATAATCCTCAAGCCTTAAAGACCAGCCCACTTACAGATGAAAGTAGACAAAAGTGAGCAGGGAGAATTTGTAAAGTAGATGCAGACCTGCACAAAGAATATTTCAATTTCAGCAGCCACTAAGATACGGAAAATGATTTACAAAAGAAAGAGAAGCCAAACATTACTGCCAGGAAGAGAAAACCAACGGAAGGATACTCAAACATATAGGAGATATGTCACCATCCAGATTCATCCAAAGTTCCCCTAAAAGTAAATGCAAAAGCTATAATGTACGCCAAATTTAATTTCTCAAACGTAACAAAAGAAAAAACATCAAAGGTAAAAAAAAAAGACTGTCTCTAATCTCACCTTCTAATCCTCCATACAAATCTGTGCTATGCAATTGCCCACCATCAAGATCAGATAAATATGTAGATTCAAATTCTCCAGCATGTTTGGCAATCCTAAGAAATACAGGAAAATTGAGAGATAATATGGCAATTGGACATTTTCTTAAATGGCTGAGAAGCTCAACTACCAACAAAAGTTGTTGTGCCTACTGACCATTCCATAACTGCTGGATGAAGCTTTTTGTGTTGCAGCATTTCAGTCAGTTCATCATAAAAGAGGAGCAATGGTAATTGTAAATTTTTGCAAGAATCCAATGATGTTTTTAAGAGTTCCAAGGCCTCCTCACAGTTGGTTTTCTGATACAATGACATTTAAGATTGAAAAATGGGCATATCACACAACATAAGATTCTATATCATAACATTAGAAGAGAAACTCAAATATTTTCATCAAACCTCAGAAAAAGCATTAGAAGAGAAACTCAACCCTAAAAATAAATGCTTATTTACTTTCAAAAATAAAAAAAGAAAGCATCTAATAAAATTTTATCACTGGGAAAAAAAAAAAAAGAAGAGTCCATTTCAAAGTCAATCTATACAAGTAGTGAGTTCAAAATTCAAAGCAATGAAACTACAGCAGTCAGCAAAGACCAATGCATTTCCAAAATAAATAGAAGAAAGTCGCCGAGAAGAAAAATTTATTCAAAGAGCACATAAGCAGCAAGCATCAACCACCATGTTTTAGAGAACCAATAATTGAAACTGCATGACATATGTAAACTGCAAGTCAGATTAGCCAGGTTAAGTTTTGGGTTGGTATGAAAGCTGGAACTAGTTAAAATCAGGAAACAGAACTTGCAATCAAGTAGGACTAGAAGCAAAACATCACATTTGGAGCCTGCTGATGCTAGCCTAATGATGACAAATTACCATCAACACTTCACTCTTCAATAAATGCTACAAGGCCTACATTATTACTTTGTTGTCACAAAGAAGCTAATTTTAGAGTTGATAATAAATAAAAGTGAGGAATTAGTCAAGTAAAAGTTCATGGCTTCTTGTTTGGCTCCAAAAATGATGCTTACATTTTTTTTTTTTTCTAAGTGATCCAATTAAAAAATTCATCAGAATCTATGTTAAGACAGGCAAGTTCAAAAAATTAAGTGATCCAATTGCACAGTTCTGATAGACCAACCTGGAATGTACTGCCAGCTTTGTTCACATCAGTAAGACAAGAAACTAACTTTAGAGTACCAATCAGGCCCATCCTTTTGTACTTCAGATCTGGATGGCTCACCTGCCAAGACAACAATACACCATAAACAAAGGAATGCTAGAGAATCAGAGAGAAGAGAATAGTGTTTAAATGTTTCTCCAAGACACCACCTGTTTCTTTACTATAATTAAAAGTTCATTTGCAAAGGAAGAGCCAAAACAATCTTCCCTAGATCGAGCAATCAGTGCGATGTGGCTGAAAACTTCATAAACCTGCACCATGCAAATGTTATTGAAATTGGCACAAATTACAAACTCTTAACACATACAGCCAAGGACGTGATGATCTTTAAAATTGCAGCTACCTTGTGTAGATTTTCAATGCTAAATCCCTCCAAGTAATCCAATATACCTGCAACATGAAATGGAAAATTAAAATAAAAAAAAACATTGGTGAATAATGGCAGATTCTTTTTTTTTAATATACAAATAAAAATGTTAACAGATGGAACCACGTGGGACGTGCAACCCATCACAACTCATATGCATATCAAACATGAATAAGTTAGGATACCATTTATATGAGTAGAAAAGGAAATTAATTCTTGGGCATATTTGGAGGCCAGCAAAGCCATCGCATCCAAAGCAGAATTCACTTCAAAGATAACACCAGATCCCACATGAGTTACAAGTGCACCAAGAACCTGAAAAGATGCTGGAATGAGACTCCACAAAAACGTGAGATAAAAAATAATATATATTTGGTACAATAACAAATAGAGTCCTATAAGTTATACAGTTTTTACAATTAGTTATTGTAAGCTTAACTATTAACAGGACTTTACTATATAATAAAAAAAATAAACAGTTAGTCCTATCCCATTAATAATAATGGAACACACACATATGCGTTTAATCGCGTGGGCTATGACTCATCAAAACAAGAACTAACAGCTGTTATGTACACCTTCCACATCACCATCTAACTCTTTTTCCAACAAGGTTACCAAGAAACACAGCCTTCATGCCAGAACTTCCTTTGATTCTAATGTTGTTTTTGGACCTGCTGTAGAGAAGGCCAAGCTGGTGATGTGGATTACTGGTTGTATTTGTTGTTATCAGTAAAGTCTAGCCTCACCATCTTTGCTAACTTGAAGGCTCACTTGAGATGCGTGTAACTTTTGGTAAGAAAGTGAATGCTGTGGGTTGTAGAGACCAAAATCAGGGTGGTTTGAGCTTTTGAGAGGAACAGAGACTGGAGAGGGTTTTCGAGGTGGACTCAAGATTCCTTTGTTTAAGCCATAACAATACCCTCTTCTCGCTGGTTCATTTAGAGCTTTGCTACTTCACCTGCCACCATATGCAGTAAATCTCAAGTAGCCAACGGTGATGATAATGATTCTTTACAGAATCAATTTGGAATTCCTCTGCTCGAACCGTGGCTACATCTACACGCCCATTCTCCCTTCACAAACGCAGGAGTCCTAGATGAGATTAGGTGAGTGTAAATCAAACATGGCAGTGATAGTGACATGGACGGCAGATGTGGAAGCTGTTAGTCCACGTTTCTATCAGTCAGCCCACGTAAGCAAAAATAAAGCCAAGTATCCAGTTAGTACAAACAGTTTATTTTTAATTATTTACTAAACTCAATTGTTAACAATTAAGGTTATAAGAATTAATTGTAAAAACCGTATAACTTTTAGGACTGAATTTGTTGTTATCTCTAAACATTTCTTTGAGATGCTTACTTCCTGTCTATGGTAAGTATTGTCAAATTCTTCAAACAAACGAGTATAAATGTGAATCCCAAACTCCCTAGCCTTCTGTTCTCTGCATGCCAATAAGTACTCGGACAAAGAAAGAAAAGATGGAAAATAGTCCTGACAGAAAAGAAAGGAAAAAAGTAAGTAATCACCGACAAGATTTTCTCAAAGTAGATTAATTGTAATTTGAACTCATTAGACAAGAATCATCATCATTTTATATGATGTTCACATATGTACCTGTACCAATTCCTTGTTCCCACAAATACACTGGTCAATCATAACTTTTTGAATACAATCCTCCACAACTTTCTTCTTGAAAATCTTCTCAATGTTCTTTTGCATGGACTCACCATTCATGTATATCAACACGAGAAGCCAAAAGTCTATTATCTTATGATCATGAGGTTTCTCGAGGCTAACTAGTTCTTTCAAAATCTCTTGACATAGCATCTGACAATAACAGCAAACACAAATGTGAAACCAATGAAAGAGATCATGTATTTCTAACTAGCATCACCACCAAAAACATACATTCTTAAATAATAGACTCGTTCTTAATGCATCAAGAATAGATGCCTCGGTAGTTTCCATGATTGATTTTCCTTTAAGTTTTCTGTTGTGCGTTGCATGAGAATTCGATGTTAATCCTATAAATTTTAACTGCTCACGAATCTGCATTATTATTCTTCGAACATTTTGTGGTGTTGCTGAAAGCAGCAAAAACCTAAGCAAATGAGGCATGTGTTCCCCGTCAATTGTCCTAATGTATGAAAGAGCTATCGTGACAACCTACAAAAACGAAGATAATGTTAATTCAAAAAAAAACAGCTAACCACTACACTCTGAATTTTATATGCAAAAAAAAAAAATGGTGATAGAAACCTGTTCTTGCAACATGTCATCCAAATTGAGATTCGAAAAACAGTCAAGTACAGATATGATGATAGAAGAATCTTCATGAAGCATTTGTCCAAGGGAATCAACCACCGTTTTAGTGTTATGATCACCAATGATCTCCGGCAATGATCCAATGATTTCTTTCTTCAAGTGTAAGGGACAAATAGAAAGAACTTGCATCAATTTATCACAGAAGGCATTAGAATCAGCAATAAAATCAAGCCAACGAAATTGATTAATGATAAGACGAGCAACATCATCCTCCAGCGAACATTCTGGACCTAAATTGAAATGTTCTGGAATTTTCTCAAGAAGCAAAATCTGAAGGTCTAATTGGATGGGTGGGACTAGTAAAAGCTGCCGCAGCAAGCTTTCATTTCTACCATATTGATTTGAAGAAACCAAAACCCTGAAGAAGAAGCAGCAAGAAACAATAAAACAACTGAAAGAACAAATAAAAAATGTAATGTCATCATAGTATTTACGAAACTGACCTTAGAAGATTTTCAGGAGTTTCGATGTAAGCAGAGAAACCGGAAAGAAAATGGGAGCGGAAAGCAGAGGCATTATCGGAAGTGGAAAACAGTCGGTGGAGATGGGAGCGGAGCTTCAGAGGATCAGAAGGAAGGCAGGGCGGACCAGAGGGATTTATTAGGGTACAACCTGCACCGGCGAGAATAGAGACCATCTGATCAATAGCTTCAGCGCCGTCGTTCTGTGAAGATGATGGTGATGGTGGTTGTTTAGCGGCGGTAGATTGGGGGATTTTGGATGGACGGAGAGGAGACAAAAATGACGAAGAAGGTCGTTTACGGGAAGGGGTTTGATGGTGTAGGAATACCATTTTTTCGGATGATGACGTGAACGATGAAGTTGCAATTTCACGACATCGTTTGAAGTTGGAAGGGTTCTTCTTCTCTGCCTTCAATTGGTACAGTGCTGCGCGGGGTATAGTTGCCGCCTATTTTAAAAACCTCTTGCCTCTCCCGCCCATGTCGAAATATCCAATTTAGGGTTGACCTTTCGGCTCCCGTGGACCAAAAGTCAACGGAAACGGAAGAAATCATTTTAAAATTTCATGGATACTTTGCATGGACTAAGGGAATTCGAATACAAAGAGAAATTATTTTTTATATTATTTAGGTCTGTTTTGTTCGACTGATTATTGAAGTCTATAGTGGATAGCTTTTCCGGATAGTTAATAACATTTAATTGATAGATATGAATAGTTTGATAAATATATATGAATAATTCAGTAAATTTTTATTAGTTGTTGCTTTAAATATGTCAAATAACTGATATAATTTATTTGTAAATACAATTTTATATATTTTTTATAATTTTTTTAGTTATATAAATTATTTAAAAATAATATATAGTAATAAATAATGGTTATTTTTTAAAATTTTACTTTATTAATAATTACCATTGGAGGATTTAACATACTCTAAAAAAATTTATTATCCAATGGTGACAAAAAAAATGAAAATATAGTAAATAAAAAATAAAGCCACCTTAAAATTTCCTCTAAATAATAATTTATTATCTATGATTTATATATTATTAAAATAATTAATAGAAATTATTTTAAAATAAATATTAAAATATGACTATTATTGTATAATTTTTTTAAAAAAATAATTATAGATGTAAATATTATAATTATTTATTAAACAAAATAATTAATTACATACATTTAATTTAAATGAAATTATTTGTTATTAGTTTTTTTTAATAAGCGTAAAATAGTCTAAATAAAAAATAAATACATATAAGCTATCAGTTGATGGGAAAAAACTTCAAAATAAAGTTTATCAAATCCTCAACTGTTTTGAATAAAAACACTTATCAATAGTTGATTTTGGAGTTTTTTCAAACACTTAAATTATAACTGATTGAGGAAAATATCCATCAACTATCTCAATCAACTAAACCAAACGCCCCCTTAGGGCATCCACAATGGTTTACACTCTATAGAATGTAAACCACATGCCACATATCATCACTTTATTATCCTCTCATTCATTATATTTTTTCGTACTATAGATTACACCTCAAAAAATCTAATAGTCTGGACCCACTATCAAATCACATATTTATTTTAATAATTCTTTTACATATTTCATAAATAAATAACTACATTTATAATATTCTCTCAAAAAAATGAATTTATAATCTAAAATAATTAAAATATTTTAGTAATTTTAAAATTTTTTTATTAATTTCTGAAAATTACGTACATCATAATCAACCTTAATTAAAAATATTTGATTCAATCAACTTAACTTCATCACATAATTTTCTCTCAATAAAAATAAAAATAATAAAATTACAAACACTAATTTTAAATTGTTATTGCCTCTGAATCATTCCCAAATATGTTCAACCAAAACCAATCGAAGTTGATGATGTACTTCACGATCACGTAGTTCTGCATTCCTTTAAATGTAATTTTGAAATTCCTTGACGGAACCTGTACTCACGGGGATTATAGGCTCTTCATCATCATAATTTCTAGTTTGTTATTTCATTTCCTCTGTCCTCGACAGTCATATTATGTAATATGATGCATGTATACATTATATTTTTCAGTTTGTTTTTGTGCCAAAAGTGAGTCGGGCCACGTATAATAGCCCAACAAGATTGGAGCACTCCAACTGCTCGCTCAACATTTTTCCTTACAGCCTCCTGCATTTGCTTAAACTTCATTCTCTTGGATCTTTTCAACATGTGAAACTTTTAACAAATGTTGCCCACTCAAGATATGGTTAACTTGTACCAAACTCGTATTCAATCTTGATAACCTTGCCAAGGATCGTTCATAAACCAAGCAAAGGAAAACTTTAATTCCCAACAAGATAACCTGTACTTAAGAACCTTAATTATAAAGAATTAAAGGTTGTTTAATATAAACCTAAGATTAACTAAATCAATTTTAAGTCTAAATTAAACTAGGTTTGAATGCACCAAGCCTTCACTTGATAAATTCACTAAGTTCTTTTAAAAACAAAAGAAAAGGACTTTAACCTCACAAAAATTGAATTTAATTGATAAAAACTTCATCTCAATTCGTTTACAATACTATAGCCTTTATATAGGCATGTAAACATCCTAATCCTTAAAGGAATAGGTTTTTTACTTATTCCTAAAGACTCCTATAAAGGAAAATCCTTAACTAAAAAGGATTCCTTTAAAAAATATGACAACTAATGACAATTAATGACAACTAAACTTTGAAAAGTCAAATTGACAATTCATGACAACTAAGCATGCCATGTCACATGTTAAGTAGGATATTGGCCATTAACTTTGACTTGTTGACTCTTTGACTTTGA
>CATIWK010101878.1:0-18275 GCA_949634005.1 Mallotus japonicus
AAATTTAAATAATTTAAATTTATGTGTTAAAATTTAAAAATAATACTATAATATACCATAAATAAATTAAGGGGTTAAATATAATTTTAGAAAATAAAATTTAAATTTTTTTACTAAATGTTTTTATGAAAGTATGGACTAATTTGCTAACTTTTAAACTATCAGGGAGCATTTTGTAATTTTTTTATCAAACATTTAACACTGTTAAAGTGGTCTGTTAGAAAAGGGTTTAATATGGACTAAAATAAAAGCATAGGGGCTCAATAGAACCAAATAAAAGAATAGGGGCTCAATAGAATAAAACCACAAAGGTTAGGGGTTTAATAATGCATTTTGCCTTTTAAGTATGAATTTTAAGATATGCTATATCACATTCACTTCTAATCGCTATTATTATGATTTTATATATGCATACATTTATATTTCATGAATATGATCATACATGCATATATATGTTTTCATAAAAATATTTAAACGCAAATTCTAATTTTGTAATATGGACGCGTATATTTATGATGATTTATTTATTTATTTTTGAATAAAATATTTTGGAGGATAGCCGTAAAACGTGCTACCCAGTGGGCTACACTAGGACTGCGTGTACACCAGTACGTTAGAATGTAGGCTTGATTTTGATTAATATGATGAAATTATGATTTATGATATGGATATCCGGATTATTGAGGTTTTATTGAGAGGCGTGACTACTGTAGCTCGATGGACCTTTCAAGGTCTCAGGGCCGGTCATGCGGACTGCTGTAGCTCGATGGATCTTTCAGGGTCTCGGGGCCAGTCCACCTACTATTGGATAAGAGAATATTATTGGAACTAAGTGAGCCTAATGGCCAGTGAGGATTCTGTGATTTGAGGATTTGACCTTTTAGGGTTCTACTCCGATCCTCCAGTAAAATAAAGTATGAAAAATATTTTCAAGCATCTGTGTGAATTGTATGAATAATTATATAAATATAAATATACAAATATAATTATTGATGCTTATAGGGTACGTGCATTAGGTTACATGCATATATATAATATGAATTCACTCAGTGAGGTCTGATCCCCCTCAACTATTTTTTTCAGGACTTACCTCTTCAGACCTCCTATAGTAGTTCTCTCCGCCGGACTCTTTCTTCCTCGGCCGATTTATGTAAATTTTAAACTGTCACTTTTCTTGTATTTTATTAGACGCTGCAGTAGTAGTACACCTTGTTGTAGTATTTGATGTTGTTTTAGACTGAGGTTCTGTATTTGAATAATTGTTTGAGAATATTTTATTATGTTATAATATGGAGATTTCTTTATATTATTTAAATTTTTAATTCTGAGGCATATTTATGGTTATATTTGTTGTGGATTTTATTTTAAGGCTTACTACGGGTTTCGGATTCGTGTGAATTGTCGTTCCCTATCGCCGATCATGACTCCCGGGTTTGGGTCGTGACAAAGTTGATATCAGAGCCTAGGTTTAGTATTGTGGACCTAGGTTAGTAGAGTTGAGTTTTCTTTGAGACTACTGCAGCGAACTAGGTTCGACCTTGTCTTTGAAAAGTCTTCCTTGTTTTACTTTTTCGCGTAACCGTTAGGGTGTCTGTTGTTGTCTGAACTTTTGCTTGTTTTTCTTTTCAGAATGAGGCGAGCACGAGTTGTCCACCGATTATTGAGGTAGATGATGGTGAGTCTTATGAGGATGAGGCTCAAGACCCTGTGCCGCCAGTTAGGCGTAGGGGTAGAGGTAGAGGTAGACTTCGAGGAGCGGCAGGACGCCGTATACAGAGAGCTACAGGATGAGGAACCTGTAGACTAGAATTTTGAGGGAGCTACCTATGCACCAGGAGTTCAGTAGGGTACAGCTTGTGTATCAGCAGGGCATGTCAGACCCAGAGGCAGCCTTGTTATATGCTAGACTTAGCAGGATTCCTTTCGATGGGACTTCAGACTCGCTCGATTTTCTTCATGCGATTGAGTCAAGGACTCGGACTGCGCACACCGACTATCAGCAAATATTTGTTATAGAGTTATCAGTTGAGGGGTCCGCACTGGATTGGTTTGTTCAGACGATTCAGCCCCATATGACTGCACTCACTTGGGCTCAGTTCAGAGAGTGGTTCATGAGACGTTTCTGCCCAGAGCCTATGCGGATGAGCTTCAGACTCCGGCTGACCAACATTACTAGAGGCGACAGGTCAGTAGAGGAGTACACTAGAGAGTTCCTCAGACTAGGTTGGCATGTAGAGGACTTGATGAGAGATCAGTATTTCGCAGTCACTACATATGTCACTGGATTGGGTTCTGCGTTCGCTGGGATGCCTATTACAGGCCTGACTCTTGAGTCTGTGATAGAGATGGCTAAGGAGATAGAGCTCATATTGATCAGGCAAGGAGTTATGCCTGATTATTATCAGATGGGAGGTGTCCAGGTAGGAGGATCTCAGAGCATTTAGTACACTACATTTCATATTAGCTCCAGTAGTCACCAGAGAGGATCTATTCAACAGGGCCAGAGACCTCCGCATAGAGTCTAGAGGAGTAGCAGACATAGCAGCAGTAGAGCTTGCAGACCTGTCAGATTTGGTCTGTGAGAGTCTAGCAGTAGCAGTGGCTAGAGTTCCGGTTATGGTAGCATGGGATCTGTAGCCAGTGCTTGCTAGATGTGCTAAAGAATCCATCAGGGACAGTGTTTCATGGCTCCGGGAGCATGTTTTAGATTGGGACAGACAGGACATTTTACTAGAGTGTGTCCTTACTCAGGCTTTCAGCAGTTTCTATAGCATTCCACTACCAGTGTAGCTCCAGCCCCTTATCAGCTGTCGCCAGCTCAGTATTAGAGTACTTTACAGTTTATGGCCCAGCAGGGGCGAGGCAGAGGAGGCAGAGGTAGCATGAGAGGCTTTGGTCAGGCTTCCACCAGCCAGCAAGGAGGTAGAGGATAGGCCAGAGTCTTCACTCTCACCCAGAAGGATGCTCAGGCATCTAATGTCGTTGTTGCAGGTACACTCCCGGTATGTTTCATTGATGTTAGAGTCTTACTTGATCCGGGTGCTACTCATTCTTTCGTGTCCCCTATTTTTGCGTCTAAGTCGGGTTAGCAAGCCGTATGGATGGTGATTCCTTTATCGGTTGCCACGCCTCTAAGTGATTTGTTGGACACCGATGTCATCCTTCTTGGGTGTCCTGTGTTAGTAGAAGGAAGAGAATTGTCAGTGGACTTAGTGTTGCTAGATGTAATGGATTTCGATGTGATCCTTGGAATGGATTGGTTGTCTCAGCACTATGCCACTATTGATTGTCGGAGTAAAGAGGTGATTTTCATAATTTCGAATGATGAAAAATTTAAGTTTGTAGGTGACAAGAGTTATGTACCTCAAAATTTTATCTCCGCCATCACGGCTAGGAAGATGCTGAGAAAAGGGTGCTAGGGATACTTGGCAATAGTCAAGGATACTGCGGTGGAGAAGACATCTATCTCAAATTTTCTAGTAGCATGTGAGTTTCTAGATGTCTTTCCTGATGAGTTGCCAGGTTTACCACCTTACAGGGAGATCAAATTCTGTGTTTATGTGGTCCCAAGCACAGCTCCTATCTCGATGCCTCCTTATAAGATAGCTCCTGCAGAGTTGAAAGAGTTAAAGGAGCAGTTACAAGACTTGCTGGACAAGGGTTTCATAAGACCCAGTACTTCTCCTTGGGGTGCACCAGTCCTGTTTGTGAAGAAGAAGGATGGTACACTGAGACTGTGCATTGATTACAGAGAATTGAACAAGGTGAAGATTAAGAACAAGTATCCTCTTCTGAGAATAGATGATTTATTTGACCAACTTCAGGGTGCATAGTTCTTCTCCAAGATCGACTTGAGGTCGAGCTATCATCAGTTACGGATTAGTGAAGCCGATATTCCTAAAACGGCATTCCGTACTAGATATAGCCACTATGAGTTTCTGGTGATGTCCTTCGGGTTAACTAATGCACTAGCTGATTTCATGGATCTAATGAATAGGGTATTCAGACCATTTGTGGATCAGTTTGTAATGGTGTTCATTGATAATATTCTAGTGTATTCGAAGAGTATGGAAGAGTACATATATCATTTTAGGATAGTGCTACAGACACTGAGAGAACATCAGCTTTATGCTAAATTCTCGAAGTGTGATTTTCTGGTTGGAGAGTGTATCATTCCTTGGGCATATAGTGTCTAAGGATGGTATTCAGGTTAATCCATAGAAAATTGAAGCAGTGTCTGAGTGGCCAAAACCGACAACGGTCACTAAGATTCGAAGTTTCTTGGGTTTGGCAGGGTACTATAGGAGATTTATTCAGGATTTCTCCATAATTGCAGCACCTATAACCTGCCTAACTCAGAAGAATGTGAAGTTCGTGTGGTCAGAAGCATATGAAAATTGCTTTCAATTGCTGAAGGAGAAGTTGACCACAGCTCCAGTGTTGACCTTGCCTAATGGAGAAGACAAGTTCACTGTATATTGTGATGCTTCCAGGGTTGGCCTAGGTTGTGTGTTGATGCAGAATGGTAGGGTAGTAGCTTATGTTTCCAGACAATTGAAGAAGCATGAACAGAATTATCCTACTCATGACCTAGAGATGGCTGCAATGATCTTTGCTCTCAAGATTTGGAGGCATTACTTGTACGGGGTGACTTGTGAGATTTTCACTGATCATAAGAGTTTGAAGTATATCTTCCAGCAGAGAGATCTGAACTTGAGGCAAAGAAGATGGTTGGAACTTTTGAAGGATTATGACTTTGATATCCTGTATCATCCAAGCAAGGGTAATGTGGTAGCAGATGCCTTGAGTAGAAAGTCATCTGATAGTCTTGCTCACATTAGAATGGAGAGAAGACCTTTGATTCAAGAGTTATATAAGTTGGTGGATCAAGGATTGATGATGAAGATAAGCAGATTAGGTGAATTGCTAACTCAGTTCAGAATCAGATCAATATTGAGGGATAGGATCAAGGCAGCTCAGAGCCGAGATCCTGTTCTGGTAGAGCTTGTGGAGAAGATTTGTGAAGAAAATTCACTGATTTTAACCTTGATGATGAAGGTGTTTTATAGATCAGTGGAAGATTGTGTGTCCCTGATGTGGATAATTTGAGAGAAGAGATCTTAGAAGAAGCTCAGTATGCAGCCTACAGTGTACATCCAAGCGCTACTAAGATGTACCACAGCATAAAAGATCTTTATTGGTGGGATGGAATGAAGAAGGATGTAGCTGATTTTGTCTCTAAGTGTTTGACTTGTCAATAAGTGAAAGCTGAGCATCATAAGCCTTATGGGAAGCTTCAGCCTCTTCCGATTCCTGAGTGGAAATGGGAGAGAATCACTATGGACTTTGTGGCTGGGTTGCCTCGTTCAAAGGATGGATACGATTCCATCTGGGTGATAGTGGACAAGCTAACCAAATCAACTCATTTTCTGCCACTTAAAGCTAATTATTCTGTAGCCAAGTTGGCTAAACTGTACGTCAAGCATATTGTGTGCCTTTATGGAGTGTCTGTTTCCATTGTATCTGATAGAGGTTCTGTATTTACCTCTCAATTTTAGCAGAAGTTGCAAAACGTGATGGGCACTAGACTTGATTTCAGTACTGCTTTTCACCCTTAGACAGATGGTCAATCTGAGAGAACGATCCAGACACTTGAGGATATGTTGAGAATGTGTGTAATGGATCTTGGAGGCAGTTGGGATGATCATCTGCCACTGGTAGAGTTTACTTACAATAATAGCTACCATAGCAGTATTGAGATGGCACCGTATGAAGCCTTATATGGAAGGAAGTGTAGGACCCTTTATGTTGGGATGAAGTTGGAGAAAGAGAATTAACATGACTGAAAATTATTAAGGATGCAGCTGAGAAGGTCGCTGTGATCAAAAGGAGATTGGAGACAGCAACTAGCAGGTAGAAGAGTTATGCGGATCCGAAGCGCAAAGATGTGGAATTTCAGGTTGGGAACTATGTATTTTTGAAGGTGTCACCTATGAAGGGTGTTATGAGATTTGGCAAGAAGGGAAAGTTGTCACCGAGATACATTGGACCTTTCGAAATTCTGGAAAGAGTTGGCATGGTTGCCTATCGGTTGGCCTTGCCTCCGAATTTGTCGTAAGTGCATCCAGTGTTCCATGTCTCGATGCTCAGGAAGTACATTTCGGATCCTTCACAAGTGTTGCAGCCCCAGAGCGTGGAAGTGAATGAAGATCTGACGTACGAGGAAGAGCCAGTTGCGATTATTGACCCCCAAGTGAGCTAGTTGCATTCGAAGCAAATCCCGATGGTCAAAGTGTTGTGGAGGAACAACAACGTGGAGGAGCACACGTGGGAGACTGAGGCTGAGATGCGGGTGGCTTACCCTTACCTTTTTCCTCTATAAATCCTTGTTTTTAGTTCTTTATTTAAAATTCGAGGACTAATTTTTGCAAGGGGGAAGATTGTTATAACCTGAATTTTTATAAATTATAAAAATTAATTTCTGGGATTTGTAGTGTTAATAATTATTTTATTAATTTATGATATTATGGTTATTTTGTGAAATTATACTAAACTTTGGTATTAATCATAATTTTATTATTATTATTTATGTAAAATTATTGACTTAGTGTATTTAATACACTTTAATATTGTTAAGTGTATTTGTATACATTTATGGGTGAGAATAATTAAAAAGAGATCTTTTATTTCTAAAATTTAAAAAGGTTGTACTTTGTATCTTAAAAAAAAAATATTTCAAAACATGAAAATAGCAGTAGCCACTTAATTTTCTTTTCTTTCCTATTCTACTTCTTCTCCTTCTTCTTCACGCCACCACCACCTGCTCAGCCACCTCGCCACTGTTCGATCATCACCAGCAACGCCATCATCAACCAGCAGCAGCCTCGCCACCTCCTTCCCCTCCTCTTTTCCTTTCTCCTCTCCCTCTTTCTTCATGTTGCCGGATTGGTTTCAAGATCACCGGAGACGTTTCCGGCGACGACGGGAGCTGACGCCGGTCTCAAACGGAAGCTCATCCTACAGGCTTCATTTCCCCTAACTCGATTCATCCGAACAACTCCGGTAACGTACTCGATTTTGAGTAATTCGAATTTTGGGTATTTTATTTATATTGTGAAATAAAGCTTTAATTTGATTTTATTAGATATAGTTGCTTTGGAATTAGTTGATCTAGAGTTTGTGATTTTGCTAATGGTGATTTTTAATTATTTTTTAAAATTTTCCGGGCGTCGGGTATTGTTCATGGTACTGTTCCAGACAGTCTCGGGTCGAAAAATTTTTATATTTTTAATAAATTCTATATATTATGTAGATCAAGCTTCGTGAAGAAAGTTTTATGAAATTCCTTATAGAATTTTAATTATGAATTTTTGTAGTTTATGTCTAAATATGTATTTTTGGAAAATTGTTGGAATTTAGCAAATTATTTGATTTTAATTGAAATTGTTGTTAATTATTCGGTTGAGACTATTTTTGATTAATAAAGGTATGAAAAATAATTTTTATAATTAATTCCCAATTTTAATTAATAAGTGGTAATTTTGGAAAAATATATGAAAAATAAATTTGTTTATTTACTGAGCCCAAATGAATATTTTATTATTTTTATGCTATTAATAAGTGATTTTAATAATTATTTACAATTTATGCTAATTTATTGTAAAATGGAATTTTATTCCATTTATGAATTTTATTAGCAAAATATTATTTAAAAACTAGAATTTTATTATTTATTTGGAAAATAAATGTTTTTAATATTTTTATGAGAAATTTTGGTGATTTGAGAAATTATTATATTTATATATATATATTGTGATGTTGATTCTCAGTTGGGCGTAATTTGTAGTTCGGGGGCCCAACCCGAGATGTTGAGCCTTAGAATATTTTGAAATGTGTTTGCGTGCAGGTCTGGCTCTACTTTTGTAGAGAGATGTCCGTTTTACAAAGGAGACTCTGCTGAATTTTCGGTAGAATTCTCGTAAAACGTGACATTGGGTCGGTCCTAAATTTTGAGTCTTAGTCGAGTCGTGTCCTAGATCGAGTCGTTCTTTAGAAATCTATAAAGTATAAAATTAGGAATTTATTTCTAAGTATTTATTTATTATTATTTTCCTTTTAGCTGCACTGCGAGCTAGGCCTTCAGGACCGAGCCAACCAAACCAGAATAGAGGAACGCACTCAAACTATGAGTTATTATTATATGTATGCATGACATATAGAATTCATGATTTGGTATCCATATTTTTAAGTATGAATTTTAAGATATGCTATATCACATTCACTTCTAATCGCTATTATTATGATTTTATATATGCATACATTTATATTTCATGAATATGATCATACATGCATATATATGCTTTCATAAAAACATTTAAGCAAATTCTAATTTCATAATATGGACGCGTATATTTATGATGATTTATTTATTCATTTTTGATTAAAATATTTTGGAGGATAGCTGTAGAACGTGATACCTAGTGGGCTACACTAGGATTGCGTGTACACCAATACGTTAGAATGTAGGCTTGATTTTGATTGATATGATGAAATTATGATTTGTGATATTGATATCCGGATTATTGAGGTTTTATTGAGAGGCGTGACTGCTGTAGTTCGATGGACCTTTCATGGTCTCAGGGCCAGTCATGCTGACTGCTGTAGCTCGATGGATCTTTCAGGGTCTCGGGGCCAATCCACATACTATTGGATAAGAGAATATTATTGGAACTAAGTGAGCCTGATGGCCAGTGAGGATTCTATGATTTGAGGATGCGAACTTTTAGGGTTCTGCTTCGATCCTCCAGTAAAATAAAGGATGAAAAATATTTTCAATCATCTGTGTGAATTGTATGAATAATTATATAAATATAAATATAAAAATATTATTATTGATGCTTGTGGGTACGTGCATTAGGTTACATGCAAATATATAATAATGATTCACTCAGTGAGGTCTAATCCCCCTTAACTATTTTTTTCAGGACTTAACTCTTCAGACCTCCTATAGTAGTTCTCTCCGCCGGACTCTTTCTTTCCCCGCCGATTTATGTAAATTTTGAACTGTCACTTTTCTTGTATTTTATTAGACGTTGCAATAGTAGTACACCTTGTTGTAGTATTTGATGTTGTTTTAGACTGAGGTTCTGTATTTGAATAATTGTTTGAGAATATTTTATTATGTTATAATATGGAGATTTCTTTATATTATTTAAATTTTTAATTCTGAAACATATTTATGGTTATATTTGTTGTGGATTTTATTTTAAGGCTTGCTACGGGTTTCGGATTCATGTGAATTCTCGTTCCCTAGCGCCGGTCATGACTCCCGGGTTTGGGTCATGACAGCCAATCTATAGAAATAAAAGTGCAAGGGGTAAATTAAGAAAAAAATAAAAGTAGGTGTCAAATATGGGTTAAGCCTAAAAATAAAATTGAAATTGATTTACTAGTATATATGTGCTTTTTCAAGTTATCAAGAACATTAAACTTCATCAAATATTAGAGGTTTTGAGTGTAGGATAATCAAATAAAGGATGGATGATATACCTAAAAAAGCAGCTAACATTGAGAAAGTGATTTAGATAAAAAGGTGAAGAAAATTGTAAATAAAAATAAAAATTAAAATTGCAAATGGAAAAGACTCATCAAATTGATGGTGTGTGTATATATATATATATATATATATATATATAAAAAAGAAAATATTAACTGTTAAAATTGAAGAGTTAGGAAAAATGATGGCTTGAAAATTGAAAAGTTCAAAAAAATAATGACTCAAAAGTTGAAAGGTTAAAAGATATAATGATTAAATATTAAAAGGTTAAAAGAAAATTTTGTTTTAACTTCCATAAAATGTTGAGGAAGAGGAAGAGATTAAGTTTACAAATAATAAAAGTTAAAATAAATACAAAATGAAACATATTAAAATCAAAATAACATTTTTAAGAGGATAAAAAATTTAAAGGAAAACTAAATATGCTATATGACTTACAAAATAAGCATTATATGTAGATTTAATAAAATTTCACGTAGACACAGTTTGGTTAACTTAGAATCCAAAGCTTAGCTTTTATTATATATATATATATATATGTGAGATATGAGATAATAGAATCCTTAGTCTTATGGTTTATATCTTTTTTCAATAAGTCCTATAAATAGTTTTATTTACAATCAAGTTCTATAGATTGCAAAAGTCTTTTAGTTAGTCCTATACATTAGTCAAACCAATTTTCTATTAGTCAACCCTTAAAATTAAATCTTTTGAACATTTCAGTTCTAATTTTTAAAAAAAAAAATTAGAACTGAAATTTTTTTATTTTAAAGAAATTTTTTTTATTTTTATTTATGAATTATTATATTATTTGATTTTCATATTAACTATTTAACTATTTGAAATAATGATTTTTCTTAAATTATTAGTTGCATTAACAATGACAAAAAAATTAATTAAATATTTTCAGTTATTTTAGAATATATAACTTCAATTAATATATCATATATGAATATCCTATTTTTATATTTGGATAAATTCAACTAGTTTTGTCAATATTATAATTTGTGTTAGATTTCAAATAATTGTTCAACTCAATTATATTTAAATAGAATTTTTTTAAAAAAAAGTATATTTATTTTAAATTATTATATTTTCAAAAAAATACTTGAATAATCAAAATAAGTGAGTGTATTTTTATAAAATAATTTTATTTGTTATTATAAAATATAATTAATTTAAAATAAAATAAAAAACTAATTATATTTTATCTTAAATTAAATATATTTTATACTAAAAAAAATAGAATTTTTAATTAAAAACATGTTCACTTATTTGATTGCTCAAATATTTGTTGTAAAATATCCTTACTTGATTTTAATACAAGTTGTCTATTTTAAATTTGATCAAGTTTAAAAATTATTTAAAATCTAACACAAATTATAATATTGGCAAAATTAATTGAGTTTTATCCATAAAAAATTTATTCATTTATGATATATTAATTAAAAATTATATATGAAAAATAATTAAAAATGTAAAATTAATTAAATTTTAAGGACTGAAATGTAAAAAAAATAATATTAAGGATTGAGTACTAACAAAAAAAATTGTTTGACTAATGGATAAGACTAATAGAAAGAATTTTTAAAACTTATAAAAATTGATTATAAACAAAAAAAATTATTATAGAATTTAATTGAAAAACAATGTAAGTTATGGGACTAAAAATATTGTTATCCCTATTTATATTGATAGATAGATGTGTTTTGTATGTGATACTAAAATATGTCTAAATGAGAGTTTTTTAATATTATATTGTAATGTAATTATTGTATAATTTTAGATTGCATTTATGAATCGATCTTTGCTTAAGTTGCTAGTGCAAGCTTGGCCTGATGGCCGAGCTTTTTCACTAGTATTATGGGGTGTTAGGTTCGAGCTTTTGCACAAGTATTATGGGGTGTTAGGTTTGAGGTTCGAGACCTCATATTTCACCCCTGAACTTTAAGTCATTGACCTATTTCACCTCCTAACTTTCATTTTTTCCTATTCCACACCTGAACTTCTATTTTCGACCCATATCGTACATGGCCAATAAGCACTAGGCGTGTTTTAGGAACGCTAACTGACGTGGACTAATTCTCTGACACATATTAACCACGTCAGCAAAAAAGTTTTTAACTGGGATTACAATTCCATGCTCAGAATTCCATTTGGGAGGTAAACCCATGCTCACAATTCCCCATTAAATTGATGATTGTGCTTGACATTGCTAAAAGAATTTTTAATGCTTAAATAACATCAAAATTAACCTTGAAAATTTCAAGAAAATAATATGCAGTTCTTCTTGGCATTTTATCAAACAAGTGGTGAGTAGAATTTAGTTGAATTTTTTCAATCTCTTTCTTTGCCTTGTTACATTCCTCACAGCTTAGTTGCTATGGCCAACAATCATAAAAATCTTTGCAATGACAAACAATAAAGGGCTCACCAAGGGCTAAGTAACCACAAAGATGTTTGCAATGACAAAAAATCACAACAAAGGCTAAGCTTGACCTGTATATCTCTCGCTCTCTCATGTGCTCAACTCCTACTCTTTGCTTTTTAGGTTCTTCTCTTTAGCACGGTTAGACCCTCTATGATCATTGGATAGTAATCCTTCCAACGAAACTCCACTGATTGATGTGGGGGTGTAATCTTTGATCCTTCTGCTAGAAACTTCATCCAGAACTTCCCCTTAGGATCAAAATCATTAGGCTTCAAGTCTCTCAAAATCAAGGCATACTTCCCAACAGAATACCTAAATGCGACACAACCTTTACAAATCAAAACCAACATTCAAAATGCACAAGCACTCAGATTATTAAAACAAAACAAAATGAAAGTCAATCAAACATAAACCCAGAAACCCAAAAAAACCAAACAAAAAGAAAAACTAGTTACCGGATTCCCAATTGAAGATTAAGCATTAGATCATAATTCTTATGCCCTTTAGAAATAGCCTCTCCAAGTTTCTTCACTTCACCACCATTAAAACAAGACGGCCCTCTTCTAAATTGTCTAATCCTATCCCGATTTAGCAACCCTTCTCTATAAATTATAGAAGCTTCAACAGTGTCGATAATATCACAGGTAATATCACCAGCCTCACCATCACTTTCCCATATAGAAATCCTAGGAAAATTCATGACCCATGGTAAGTATCTCCATCAGATCCGATAAATGCACTGAATCCTTCCATCCGACCCTACTTGAACTCGCCTTTACAATAGCTCACGACAGCCACGAAAACTTGCCTTTCCCAGAAGCTTTACCTCGCCACCACTCCCCTTCATATTAGGACAAGAACGATTTATGGAGGAATGAATCAAGTGTTATGGAAGAATGAGTCAAGTGTTATGTAATAACACTTCAATGGAAAAAAAAAACTATCAGATGTTTAGAAGAGTGAAGGATCTGAAGAATGAGAGAAGAAATACATTAGTATATAACTTTTTGTGTAAATAGGTCACTGAGAGAAGAATACTTCTTCTTTTCGATTTTTAAAATAAAAAAATTCCAAGATTGTTAACTTTTCCCACATCAGCATAATTTTCAATATCCATGCATTAACACGAGTCTTTGAATACGCACTGTGACACGTTGTCCACCCATATGTTAAATAAGCAAAAATTTGGTTGATTAGGTCTGATATCGGTCCAAAATAGAAGTTTAGATGTGTAATAGAAAAGAATGAAAGTTGGGAGGTGAAATAGGTCAATGAGTAAAAGTTCAGCAGTGAAATGGTGTACTTGGCCGATTATCAATTATCTAGTCATCGGCCTAGTCATCTTGTATAGTTTAAAGATCTAGCCTACTTCTCTCTGTCAGCTGATTCAATAATTAGCCTAATCCCCCACTCTATAGGATCATGAGGTTTTGAAGAACCCTACAGGAGAGATTTTTTTTTTTTTTTTTGCATTTTTATTGTAGCTAAAATCTATAATCATAATGTGTGATGCTCATAATTAGATAGATAAAATTTTTATTAATATTTCTTATAGTTAAATAGTTTTTTTATTAATACTAATTACGGCTTGATTTGGATGATAATTCAAGAAAAACAATGGGAAAAAACAATAGAATGAAGCCACAAATTTGGAGCTTTCGACACATTTCATTAATTATGTTGACTTAGTCTGGGTGTATTTAATATAAATGAATTTCATAAAGTTTTATAGAATTCATTTCAATTCCAAATGATGTGGGTTTGGTATAATTGATTTGCAATTACAATTTTTTAAATTTGTGGAATAGATTATAACTAGATCAAATTCTATCAAAATGGTTGGAATTTTCACAATTTTTAAGTTTATATTTCTAAATGACTAAAAATACCCTCTCATCATTTTTAATTTCAAAAATATCTTTCTATTTAAAAGAGTGTTTTTTTTAAACAAAAATTAAAATTAACATGAATTCTAGATTTATATTAAATATAATATAACAAAATATAAAATTTATTTTAAATAAATTTCATAAACTATTCATTTGAACATAATACACTTTATTAATAAAAATTTATTTCGAATTTATTTGAAAATGAAATGAAATTTTTAGTAAAACTGAACCAAACATAATGTGTGTGTATGTATATATGTGTGTGTGAAAGTGATGAATCTTTCCCTAAATGGAAATTAAAAGTGTATCTTGATATAATATATATATATATATATATATATATATATATATTAATATCAATAATAGTACAATTAAAACTACCAAAATAAAATTTCAAATCATAAAATTTTTTGTTACTATTCTTCAATCGTGTTGAGAGCTCCTTTGATGTGCAACTCAATGATCTATAAGCTTCATTCAATAAGTTTAATTAGCCATATATCAATTTTTAATTTTTAAGTGAGTCATGTCGCAAAAATATCAACAAAAATTTCACAATTTCGAGATAATCTTACTCGACAAAGGATAAAAAAAAAAAAAGGAAAAATCATAGTTCTATCCTGAACTTTGAGCCAATTATCAATTGAATCATACTTTGAAAGTCATTTGAATTTACTCCTTCAACTTTATGAATTGTGCCAATTCTATCCAATTTTATGTGAAGGACCTAATTGCATTTTTTAAAAATTACTTTTAGGTCCCTACAAAATAAATTTGACACTTACTAAATTTTCTATCCTCTTTTTCCTATATAAAAATAAAATGTAAGAAGATGTCTTTGAATTCTAATTTTGTCACTCTTGACATAAATTGAAAAAAAACTAATTTTTAAATATTTTCATAAATTTTTAATTTTTCACTAAATCCTTAAATTTTTATTTTAAAATTTACTTCTCAACTTTCAACCACATTATTTAGAAATTTTTCTAATAGAGGTCAAACCAAAAAAGTATTAGATAAAAAAGATAGAATTTTGAGACACTAAAATTATTAGTCAATAATATAAAAATATTTTGTTTTCTGAAAAAATATAAAAAAATTAAAAATTAAATTTTATTATTATTTATAGTGATAGTTAAAATTGCTTACTTTATTTATTTTTATGTTTTAAAATATTAGCTTAAAATATATTGATTCTCATGTTATCACTTTTTTCTTATTATTTTTAATTGATACATAAAAAGTTAAAATTTTATGCTTTTGTTTCAAAAAATGTTAAAATTAAAACTTGAAAATAATTTTCAAATTTTATTTTTCTTAAAAAGGAATTTTTAAAATTACAATTAGATCATTTACAGGGATCTGAAAGTAATTTTTATTTTACAAGGATCTAAAAGTAATTTTTAAAATTATAATTAGATTCTTTAAATAAAATTGGATAGAATTGATACAGTTTATAAAGTTAAATGAGCAAATTGAAATGACTTTAAAAGTATGCTTTAATTGATAATTGGCCTAAAATTGAGGAAATAATTAAATATTTTTTAGGGGGAGAGGAGACTTCAGTGCTATAATTTTCAAGGAGTTAATGGAATTTAATTGGCTTAGGGGTTCAATGGCCCCTACTTGCCCCCTGGTTCCGCCACTGTCTGAAGTGTCTCCGATGACTGCTCTATTCATTGATCGAAACTTAGAAAAGCGATAACATCACGATTGTGATCAAAGAGATTTTTGTCTAGAGCCCTAAGGTACCATAAAGTAAACATAAGATCTTATTGATTGAATCTACTACTGAATGTTTCCAATATTCTAATGACGGATTGTAGAACCTCATACATTTGCAACTTCCTAAATTTGGCACATTTTATTGGTTTGCTTCCTTAACTTACAAATTAACTATTTAGATATTGTAATTGGCTAAAAACAAAACTTGTTAACACTTTTAACATTATTTACGGTGTTTAAATAGCGTTTTTATAATTTGAAATAAAATTATTTAAATATCTAAACTAGTTGAGAAGTGTTTATGAATTATATTTTTAATAAGTTAAGGTGTCAAAGTAATTAATTTATAAGTTAAGGAAATAAACTAGCAAATGATGTAAAATTTTAAAAATTGCAAATGTATTAAAACTAAAAAGAATAAGATGAGGACTTTGTTACTGGACATATATATACATATATTTATACAAATGGAATAAACAAAGTTACTTCTCAAAAAAAAAAAACCGTTTAAATTAAAAATTTTCCAAGCTTTTAAATTATTACAAAAACAAAGCCTCCAAAATTTCCCTCCATCCCAAAAAAATGAACCTTCTTCTGTGTGTGGGTATATATATATATATACACACTTTCAAAAACAATCTAAAAAAAAAAAAATAGTGTTATAGTATTGAAGCTTTCCACTTCTTTTTTTTGCCCCCCTAGCTTTCTGGTTTTTTTTTTGTTGTCATGAGAGGGGAGGGGTTGGGGGGAATCAAACCTCCCCCTCTTAATTATGCCAACCCTGTGGACGGGATGACTTGCCATCCCTCCCTAGGCGGGCCGGCTAGCTTTCCGGGTAATTAAATCAAGGTTTATTGGTAGGGGTGAGCATGGTCGGGTTCGGGTCGGGTCGGATTCTATTTTTTTTGCAAATTTCAAAACCGACCCGACTGACTGGAAATGTTAGTCAGTTGGTGGTTGGGTCGGTCGGCTAACGGACAATAATAAAACATTTCAAAGAAGTAAAAAAACAAAGCCTTCTAGGTGATGTAACGGTTGCGGCATGGCCTTCTTGTCCTTCCCAACCCGGTTCAAGTCCCATAGAAGGCATTCTCCCATTATTTTCGTCTTCTAAACAAGAAAAAAATTTCAAAAAAATGGACAACATGTGGATTCGAAATGAACAATCTATCAATTGGTTATATAAATGGCTTACAAGTGCTTTAGTAGCACAATATAATATAATATTATATATATATTTGGCACATTATTTATTACATATATATATATAACAAAGTTCGGTTACTAGATCGAAATTAGCAAATTTCCAAATATGGGAATCGAGCGGTTCGATTCGGTGGACGGTCAGGTTCGGTCGGGCGGCCGGGTCTTGCACACCCCAATTGGTACTGTTTTTTTTTTTTTTTTTTGAGAAAAGGTTTATTGGTATTAAAGCCTATAAAATTTGTGACTTTTTATAAATTTATTTCAACATTTGATAAAAATATTCTAAGTTTACCAATTATTTAAATTCTAACTATACAATATATATTTTGTTCAAAATTTAAAAAATGCACATGTAATTTTTGATGTATTTCTTTTAAATGAATATATGTTCATCTTTTTGTCAGTTTTTATAAATTTTAAAATTGTGATAAAATTAAAAGTAAATAATTAAATTAAAATATTTTTATCAAATTTTCAAAATTTAATTAAATTTATAAGAAAATAATTAAAGATGATAAATTTTTTTTATATCAGTAAAGAACTTAAATGATGAAAGAATGCAATCATCTTTTTCCTAACTAATGGTCTCTGTTGATCGCACGCCCACCATTAAAAGAATACGATTAGGCATCAAAGCACTCTCGATACATTATTCGCTTGTCACATGAGTGTAATGAGCACAACTTTAGCAGAATCTTCAAAAGACAACCGATCCATCAATGCACCATAATAACAAGATGAACCTTCATAAATTTTGAGAAATAATCAACTCAATAAAAGCAGCTTTTGCACCCTATATTTAATTCCAAAAGCTAAAAACCTTCATTAATTGCTATTGCGTAACAACAAGCTCTTAGCCACGGAAAGTTTATTCTAAATAACTAATTAGTGGTGGCTTAGTTGGCAACACACGTTGAGTGTCTGTGGCGTTGGTGTCGGGTTCGATTGCCACAGACAACATCCTAATTGGGAGAGGCCATGAGCTTTAAGTGTGACTCAGCCTCGAGTAGGGATTAGTTTGGGTGTGGTACAAGCTTAAAGGTGTCTCCTGCAATTAGGTGCCTCCTACAATTAGGGTCCATTCAAGACACCTCATGTGCAAAACGAAAAAAAAAAAAATTCTAAATAAACAATTGTTTAGCTTCAATGATACACCTACATGGCTTTCATCTTCATCCCTTTATCATGGTTTATAGCACCAATCATGCATGTCTAGAAACCCTTTTAGCAAATGTTGGCCCTAGTTGCATGCTTGGTAATAATGCTTCACAATTTTATATTCTTGTACTATACATCTCTTTTATTTATTTATTTATTTTTTTTCCTGCCCAGTGTTTAGTTAGAGAGGCTAATATGGTGGTCCAAGACAGCTCTAGGAAGTAATATTATCAATTCTTGATAATCAACAATGTTTTCATACTTAGCTTGAATGTATGGTGTTCATTTAAAGATACAAAAGAGAAGG
>CATIWK010101881.1:0-17881 GCA_949634005.1 Mallotus japonicus
TGCATCATTTGCATTTTTAGCATATTATGTGAATATTTTAGGTATCATGCATTGCATTTTTGCATTTGTGTAATTTGGCCCCAAATTTTTAAAATTTTGATACTCAATGCTTGAGTTTTTACAAATTATCTTAGTGATGAATATTGTGTATGCTTATTGGTTTTGTTCAGCCTATGTGCTTAATCTTCTTTTAATGGTTAGTTTGGTATCTTTTAAAACTTGGTTGACATTTTGAGTTGAGATTTTTTATCTTTTAATCAACTTAATGCATGTTGTTGCTTGCTTGATCATGATTGTGTTGGGATTTAGTATTGTGAATGAACTAAACTCCTCTTTAAGGTCATTTTTGGTTGTATGCGAAAGGAATCGTAAAAATACTCTTTTCCATTTCAAAAAAAAAAGAAGAAAAAGAAAAGAAAAAGAATAAAGTGCTTGGAACTTGAAATCCTTTCTACTCCAATGCTCTTTTACACGAGTATGAATATTCAAAGAATCCTCTCAAGGTGTTCACGTTGAGTACTCAGGAAAGGCGAGGAACTACCGAGAGAGGAAAGAAAAAGCATAAAACAAAAAGAAAATAAAAAGGTTAAGAGTTGATTTCCGTATGCCAAATTAAGAACGACCTTAAATTGGAGTCTTTTTCATTCATGTGTGCTTTTCTCAAGTCTTTGATTTAGTTTTGTGTGATTGTGAGTAGATAACATGCTCTTTACTTGGTAATTTAAATTCTCAACTTGACTTGTTAACCTTGTTTTTTATTTGCTTAAGCTAGCTATTAGGAGGAGAACAACATGTATACTTGATGAAATTGCAAATATACACCTTGTTCATTGCTTGGATGATTTGTATTTTTGAATTTTCTTGAGGACAAGCAAAAATTCAAGTGTGGGGTATTTGTTAGGGTCAAAATATGTATAGTTTTAGGACTTCATTTTGCATACATTTGTATATTTTGAATAGCATTTAGGATAGAAAAGCATATAGATATATATACTTTTATATTTGTCTTGTTTTTGTTAGGAAAAAGAGAAATGGAGGTGATTGGGTGATTATAAGCATGAATATGGGAGCCAAGATGCAGAGGACGCAAAGGAAGATGTCTGTCGTGAGCACGGGATGAAGCGCGACCACGGACTTGCCCAAACCCTGCCCCAAGTGATGTAGAGTCTTCTGCGAGCACGGGCGTATGCGCGATCGTGAGTCCTTTTTTAGCCATCCTTTTGGTGCGAACGCAAGATTTGCGCGAGCATGTCCTTTTCACAGTAGGCCCTTCTATCGTAAGTGCGGGATGAAGCATGATCGCGGGCAGCTCGTTTACAGCAAAAGAACATGCTGATGTGTACGAAATTTAGAGGACAAATCCAAGGGAGGTGAAAGGACATGTTTTAGAAGGGCTAAAAAGGAAAAAGACATGAATTGCTTGCAGAGGAGGACAAAAATTGGTTATAAAAACACACATGCTCTCACAATTAAGGAGGAGGAACTGAGAAAGAATTTAACACACAAAAAGGAGAAGAAAGGAGAAAGAGGAGTGAAAGAAGCTGAAGGAGAGAGACCCATTTACAGAACCAAGCTCCTTTGGATAGCTTTTCCTTCTCTTATCCTTATTTAAATCTCTTATATGTAATTTGAATATTGAATATTGTTCTTGATAGCCTTGAGTGGCTAAGCACTTTATGTTGTTGGGATTTTTGGAAACCCATTTGATTTAAGTTCAATTAATATATTAGTTCTTGCTATTTAATTGCACATTATGTTTGTTGAGCATTGTTGAGTATTATATTATGGCCAAAAGCAATCCATGTTTGAATCTATACATTGAGAAATGGTGGATCCAATAGACCCACAAACATTTGTTAGATCTTTCAATGACTTAAGAGAGCTTGTATAGATCTAATCCTCAATAAGTTTGCTGAATGCCTTTCAATGTTAGATCTAATATTGTTATATGATGATAATGAGAGTTTAGTTATATAATGAGATTTGATTGATGCTTGTTAGTGAGGTTAGCTCTACTCTAGAGAGATTGTTAATTTGGTTTTAGAAAGCTTGAGTTATGCATGAACACTTGAACTAATATATTGCTTGACTTAATGAAAATGTGGTGTACAACAATGCCAGCAACATGCCTTTATATTGATTGTTCCTTTACCATTTTAATTCCAGCAATTTCAATTTATAGCTCATTGTGAAGTTTAGTTGATTGCCTGCTTCATTAAACCAATTCGATTGCTCTAAACAAATACAATAGAGATTAATAGGTGTTTAGTCCACAATCCCTGTGGAGACGATACTTTACTCACCCTTTTATTACTTGTTCGACCCGTGCACTTGCAGAAAATAAGCAACACTATTATTAAATAAGCATTAATCTAATGATTATAATTTTATTTGTATATATACATACACATGTTTGTACTGAAGAATGGCCCCGCAAAAAGATTATAATAATAATACAACTTTCCACAAAATTTTGAATTATACAAGTTTATTTTATAATAGAATATTATTGTAAAAAAAAAGAGCACTATAATTAATGGAAATAATGATAAAATATATTTTATAATTTTTATTTTCAATTTATAAATTTAAATTTTATATTTCTTATATCTTTATTTGTCTGATCATTATACATATTAATTTTTTTTCATTTAGGTACACCATAATAAAAAATTTTGTTTAAATTATTGAGAATAAGTTTTTTATAGGATAAGTTTTGTGTAATTTTATAAAAATAATTTTAAAAAATTCAGAATTTTAATAAGGGGTAAACGTAAGAGAAAAAATTGACATTTAAATAAGGTCCGAGTATCAAGTTAGGAAAAATATAAAATATAAAATATACTTAAATTAAAAAAAATAAAAAATTATATAATATATTTTATCATAATATCTTTTTAAAAGAAATATAATTTTTGTTGAAAAAATTTATATAATCTAGAATATTATGAAAATAAGTAATCTTATTACAATTTTCTTTATAACTTGATTTTTATTATTTTATTTTTATGATTTAATATTATTTTAAAGATATAGATATATATAATTCATTTTAATTCAAAATGTGAAAAATATTAATTTATCTAAAAATATTATATTTTAATTTTAAAATATGAAAAATTAAAATAAAAGAATTATTTTTTAGTAGGAAGAAAAATTAAAAGATGATATAGATGATAAAAGTTTAAAAAGGATATGAATGGCATAAAGACAAAATTTAAGGACTAAAGAAATATTTTAATATAAAATTCAGCTCATGTTGCAGACGCTACTGCTATTTTTTTTATCTATTCAATTAGTCAAGGAAGCTTTTGTGATGGTATGCCTTTAGGAATCTTTGATACTTTCAACTTTATGATTTTATTTAAGACTGAACACAATATTCTTGCGCACCCATTTCACATGTTAGGTGTACCTTGTGTATTCGGCAGCTCCCAAATTAGTGTTATGCGTATTTCCTTGGTAACCTCTAATGAAGGAAATGGTTATTTTCGCCGATTGATCTTCCAATATGTTAGTTTCAACAACTCTCGTTCTTTACATTTCTTCCTAGTTGCTTGACCTGTAATAGATATTTGGTTCACTACTTTAGGTATTAGCACTATGGCTTTCAACCTAAATGGTTTCAATTTCAACCAATCTGTAGTTGATAGTCAAGGTCTGTATAATTCCTGGGTTTACCATGGCAAAACTAATGGAGAAATAAATTAATTGAAAATGTGTATAAATCCTACTTTCTTAAAAGCAATATTTATAGTATACAATTTCCCTATAGAATATAATGAAATTTGATGTTTAGTAATGGTGTTTTTTTTTTTTTTGTTCAGAATTGAGGAAAATTAAAGGTTAATAATGATATGATCCTCAAAAGAGATTCATGTGCAAATCATGCATTAATTAGTGTTATGTATGTTCAAGATGGTGGACAATCAAAGAGCATAAGAAAGCTTGGCATGGAGCATTAAATTGGACTGAATTTGAATCAATTTGGGAAGTTTGCACATTAATATAATTCAGTATAAAAGGATGGACGAATTCTTTTGTCATTTTCTATTTTTGGAGTCAATAAGGAAGATTCTAGAAGATTCAATAAGATAAAAGATATTCTAAGTTAAAGTCAAAGAGTCAACAAGTCAAGGGTCAAGGGTCAAGGGTCAACATCCTACATGACATGTTACATGGCATGCTTCAATGCTTAATTGTCATGAGTTGTCATATTGCTTAGTTGTCATTAGTTGTCATTAATTATTATTAGTTGTCCTATTTTTAAAGAAATCCTATTTAGTTAAGGATTTTCCTTTATAGTTATCTTTAGGAATAAGTAAGAAACATTTTCCTTAAAAGATTTGGTTATTACATGCCTATATAAAGGCCACTAATATGTAAAACGAATTTTAAGATTATTATCAATATTATTGAGTTATTTATCAAGGTTTGCTTTGCTTTCTTGTGTTCTTGGCAGAATACAAATTCTTGACTTATCAAAGGAGTGATCAACCTTTGCGGCATCTTCAAGATTGGGGTTTTAAAGACTTAGTTTCCTTAGGGTTCTAATCTGGTCAACCATAACTTGTTTTCTGGTTTTCTGGGGTGTGCATAACAAATTGATTAAGGGCTCCTAGGGCAAGTCGTCTAGCGGGTGCTTATAGCAAAAAATTAACTTTTAAATTTATAGAAAATAAGTGGATGATTGTGAATCATGGTCATGGTTATGTCTAATTTCGATAAAACGGACAATTGGGATTGTCTGCTGCGATCACACTATCTTATACGATAACAGTAGTGATTTTTTTAACGGGCTCTTTTTTTTAACATTCAATTTTTATTTTTTTCAAAATTTAGAACATAATGGAAATCGAGTCTTTTGAGATGTACCTACTGAAAATGCTAAAGATTGCATGTCACTAGAAGTATGCTCAAAAACGGTAGTATGGATGGACAAATTTTTAAGTATTTTGCGACCTAATCCAAATTTAACATAATTTATTTGGATAGCCGCTGCTGCTATCAATCCGCTGTCCCTGAGGTGGGAGATCTACGTAAAGCTACTGCATTCTGCCTAATTGGCACCCAGAAACATGCATAATGTTGCTTGCCAAACTAGCGCTAGGTACCAATGAGCTGACACCAAGATGTGGGAGATCCTAGTTTGACTTCCTCGACATGGGGCCAATCAATGCAAACGCCCAATCATAAAATGCTATTAATATAATTCCACTCATCATGATCATTTGGATGGCATTTTCGGCGAGTGAAGGATCCATAGCTCGAGTGTCAGCCTGAGTTTTAACCACTAGCCTAACTCAATAGTCTTTAGATATCTTTAATTGTATCTTTAATTGGTGCGATTTGCTCATTCAGATTTAGCACTGTAACTAAATTGATAACAGTGTCAATGGTTGAGCCTAGCATAACAATAATCCTGTGTTTTTTGCAAGCTACTTAAAGTACTCACTTCTAGTATCACTAGAAGAAATGAAAACTTGGCAGCGGCAAGATATAGTCTTACCTCATTCTAAAACGCACTTGACTCATAGCTAGGGAATATAACACCTTTGACTTAAAATGTAGCTTTTCATCCCTTATTCAAGTGCTTCAATCGCACCATGTACAGCTAGGAGCTGCTACTTAAGTCTGAAGTTTCTGTTTTCTGCCGCAACTCTAATCCAAAGTTCACAAAAAGGGTAACAAAAATCAAGGGGGAAGCGAGCTATGCTTTATGGGAACCCGTAAGATATCAGAAATGTCTTGGGAACACTTGCTTCCTGTATGTGCATTTGCTTTCATTTGATCTGCGAGCAGCTCTTACTTTTGGGCTTGCTACAGTATTGTTGCTCTGGTAGCAATCTGAACTTTTAGACATCTTCCTGACACGAGAGCTGAAACTAATCTCATCCGGCATTTGCATATTTTTCTCTGATAAGTTTTCCTCAAGTGGGAAATCATAGCCAAGGGCCTCAAGTTCCTGCAAGATGCTCATTGTATCACTATTTCCATCATGACAAAATGATGATGAAAAAAAAGTGCCAAGGATTGATGCCATACAGAGAGGCGTTTTTAAAAAGGAAAATGTTAGAACTCAAAGAAATTGCTATGCTAACCTTTGATTTTGTCTTGGCATAACAAGGTGTTAAACATGGATTGAAGTCCTTTAGAAACATGTTATCTGGACTACCAGGGCTTGCAGCATCGCAGGAGCTGAACTCCTGAAATAAGTTATAAACATATTATTACAAAAGAAAGCTAACATAAAAAATGTAATCAACTTGCAGGCGAAAATTTTAAGAAAAATGGATAGGAAGGGGGAGGTTTTGAAAGTTCTGTCATGAAGGTAGCTGAAAAACTTTTAACCAAGTGATCTATATAACAGTTTACCATCTAATAGATATATAACAAATAATGATAACAAATATTTAACCAGGTGATCTACATAACAGCTTACCATCCAATAGATATATAACAAATACTTAATGACCAAAAAAAATACTGAATCCAATTTTGCCGAGGCAGTCAAAATTTGAACAAACAATAATATTTTATTGATGTTGCATTTTTTTTTTTTAAAAAAAAGTATCTTTCATTCCTTTGACCTTTCCCACCATTTCCTTCTCCTTTACCCTTTTCTATTTCCTATCTCTCTTAGATCCCACTTTCTTCATCCTTGAAAAGGAAATCACAATAATGAAACATATCACTTTTTTAATTAGTATACAGCTGTTCTGTCTTGCTTAGAATCCACTTTCTTTATCCTTGAAAAATTGAAAAGGAAATAACAATAATGGAGCATGACTTTTTGAACTAATGCAGAAGGTACACAAAGACATGAAACATAAAGCAAAAGGGCTAGAAAAGTAAAAGTTTTAAAAAATTATTTTCTATTATAGAGTAGCATGATGTTCTGGTTCAATTTTTACCAGCTTAGTAAATTGCAACAAGCTGATGCAATTCAACTCGAAGTATCAAAAAATTAAAAGCATTTGATCTATTACAAATTCGTGATAAGGTTTGGCTCTTCTTTTATTTTTATTATTATTATTTTTTGGGTTGTTAGACGTACAATAAAATTCAGGATAATGGGTACATTGTTTGGCAGTTTTGACTCTTTGCTCAGAATTAGATTTTGTAATTTTGATCTCTTGCAACAATAAGACCTTGTGTTAGCCAAGTATATCTACCAACTGTTGCTGCAACCATGAGTTGACTATAAGCACACTTACTAGAGAATTAGTGGCTTCTTCGTGATCATATGTTGGTGTCCTTGGTGAGCTGTCATGATGTTGGATGCATGCCCTTGTATATTTATCAGCCTTCACCTGCTCACATATGATAATATGCACTACAGTCATTCTTTCAAGATGGTAACAAAAAATTAAAATTTTCCATATTAAGAGACAGATTTAGGAAGAGCCAAACCAGCATGTTTATGCTTTTAATTTTATTGCAAAGAAAGTCACAGGACCTTCACATTTAGGCTTCAATTCAATGCATATAGAAGGCCACTACATAATTTGGCACCTTCTTTGGCAAGCTCTAAAGATGTTTAACACTCAGTTATGAAACTTGAATTCGCTATGTAATTGATTAATGGGAGACTTTGAGTGAAATGAATATGCATGCATTAATGTCATGATCTCTGAAGCAAATATTGATTCCCTCCTCAACGACTCAAAGTCACAGTACTGAATAAAACATTAGAAATCTGCACATTAATTTACAAATGATTCATCAAAAACACAAATGGAAAAATAAAAATATGATACCTCAGCAATATCCTCAGCAAGGCATTGCAGTTGGCCTGTAAGAGAAGTGACCTGCCTCTGAAGAGTTGGGATGAGCTGTTTGGCTTGCTTCAGTTCTGATCCCTGCTTTCCTAGTAACTCTTGAAGCTGAGAATTCATTACATCAGGAAATAGAATTGCACTTTTTAGTGCCTTAATCTCTTCCCTTTGTTTCAAGCATAAATCCTTCAATTTCTCAACCTGCACTTACCATGCAAAGCAGTAACAATTAATACAATCTCCATTTCTACATAGCAAAAACGAATATACATCAAACTAGTAACCAAAAAATTTGACCAAAACTCGATTAAAAGCCAAAGAATCCATAAGACTAAGTTGTAACATATATTAATTAGAACTACCCATTTGGTAATTTGCACCAAAACTCGATTAAAAGCCAAAGAATCCATAAGATTAAGTTGTAACATATATTAATTAGAACTACCCATTTGGAAAATTGCAAATTACCAAGAATCTAATCCTTCAGCATTCAAAACCAGAATCCAGAATGCAGTATTCTAATTGACTACTATCTGAAAATAAACTAAAGTTAAAGAAAAATTCTCCAATCAATAACAGAAAAAAATAAAAATATAAAAAAAGGAAATCAACCGCTAAACCCTACTCACTTCTCTGTTCTTGGCCTCAAGCATCAACTTGAACTCAGCAATCTCCATCTCCTGCTCTTTATTCGCACTCAAAAGCTCTCTCTCACTCCTCAGAACCATAGCCAATGTCCTTGTATTGCCACTATTAACATTCCCCTTCACCTCTGTCAAGGCCTTCACCGCCTTTTTCTCCTTCTCTTTCTCCTTCCCAAACAATTTCTTCTGTAGCCCAATAAAGGTCGTCCCTTTCCTTGCTGTCTTCTTCAAGTCCTCAGCTATCAAATCAGAAGGAATCACAAGCCCTGCTGCTGCTGCTGATGATCCCTTACTCGAAGAAGACCCTTTACCTATTGGTCTCCGCTCCATGAATTTCTTAACCATTGAGCTCAAATTATGGTCATTGCTCTTGGTTCTGACCTTGGTCTGTGAAAGATCGGATGTTTTTGCTTTTACTAATGCTCTTGAAGTGGTTTTTGCTTGTAGGTGGTAATTAAATTCTGTAGAAGAAGATGGGTCCGAAAAATGCGAAGAGGTTGTTGAAGATCTTGAATCGTAGGAGTTGTAACGAGAAGCCATTTTTATTTGATCTTTAGGAATTTTAGTAAAAGAACGAGACAGAGACGAATAGGCTAAGGAAGAAGAAGAAGAAAATAAAGAGAGTGAGGCCTTTAGATTCAAAAATGTTTAAGACACGTAGCAGCGGCTTGTTTGGCGCTGTCTGGATTCAAATTTTCAAGGCGCTGGCGGTCTGTCTGTTAAATAATAGCGGCACGATGTTCCCTTCTATTTATTTATTTATTTTTTTATTTTTTTCCATAGATCAAGTAGTTAATTTTTAATACCATAAAAAAAAAAAAGATAAGAGATAGCACTGATTTCCTCAATTAAATATCCACATTTTTTACTATTTGAGTTACTGACAGACATATTCCTTCTAATATAAGCATCAGCTTTTGATATTTATCTACCAGTCTTGCATTGCATGATGCGTAGTAGGCTGGGTGTTAATTTTTTTTTTTTTTTTTTACCTAAATTGAAAAACTGATACCAAATGTTTCACAACCGAAAGATTTGTTGAACGGTTAACTTTCTTCAAATCCAACTATTCCCAAATATAAAATTGGTATGAATCTGAATTTTAGAATTTTTTCCATAATTTAATTCAACCCTAATGTATTGTGCTGAAAATTTGAGGAATAAACTACTTTTATAATAAAATTTTTAATAATTTATATAATATTTATTAAATAGTTTTATAATTTATTTAATATAAGCCTTCGATAATTTCATATTTTAAATTAAAAATTTATTTTTACACAGTATTTAAAAACGAGTATCCTACTTAATAAAAAACGTCATGCCATTATTTATACTTATACATTAATGAAATGTTGATTTATTGATTAGCAAATAGTCAAAATATTTTCTTATATGTAAGTAAACATTTTATTTTTTAAAAAAATAGAATATATATTTTATCTTAAATCTAATCAAAAATTTAAAATTCAAACACACTTAAGTATATCAAAAATATAATTATTAAATTTATAAGGCGTGGTTACTATCTATTTCTTCTATTTGTCTCCATTATATTATTTTCTTGACATTTAAAACTTTTATTTTTTATTCTATTTTTTATCATATTAAATTAAATATTCTTTAGGAAAGTTAAATCTTCTATTCATTCAAAAAAATATTTTGATATTTAATACAATTATAATAAATAATAATTGTTAAATACTGAAATTCTAGGTCTCTAATCTCCAATTTCTTATTCATGATAGGAGACCTAGAATTTATGGTGTGCCAGATCGTCGATTTCGTGCTCGTTCCTGGAGTTTATTGCGTCAGCTCAGTACCAAATCCCCTCTTCCTTGGTGTTGTATCGGAGATTTTAATGATCTCCTTTTGTGCTGATGAGAAGCAAGGTGTGGTTGCTCACTCACAATGTTTGTTATCGGGTTTTTGTTAAGCTGTTGAGGAGAGTCATCTGGTGGATTTGGGTATGGAAGGTTACCCATTCACATGGGAAAGGCGAAAGGGTTTTGTTGATGGGGTTGAGGAAAGGTTAGATCGGGTGCTAGTCTCAGTGGATTGGTTGAATTCTTTCAGCTATGTTAAACTTCGGAAACTTGTAGCTTCTACCTCTGACCACTCCCCAATATTACTTGATTTTGTTGTCACACAACTCTTACTCGGGTCTCTCGATTTAGATTCGAGAATGCTTGGCTACAAAAGAAGGACTGTTCTGAGGTGATTTATCGTAGCTGGAATGATAGTAGAGGCTTATCTCTGTCTAGTAAAATTGAGAATTGTGGCCATGACCTTCTTGTTGGGGGTGGAGATTTATGTCATCGTTTTAAAGCTAATCTGGCTGATTGTAGAGTCCGAATGCGTCAGTTGCGAGTTTGAAGGGATGTGGACTCTATCAGGTCTCTTGCACAAGTTAAACTTCATTTCAATTCTATTCTGGCTCAGCAGGAAGGTTTTTGGCGTCAACGCACGAAGCAGTTCTGGCTAAAATCAGGGGATTGCAATTCACGCTACTTTCACCTGTCTACTTCCAGTCGGAAGAAGTAGAATCAATTTTCTCAGCTTAAATATGACATTGGTGTTTGGCGAAATAAGGATACGGGGTTGGCTCAGATTCTTATTTCTTATTTTGATGATTCGTTTGTGTCTCGTGGGTGTGAGGATTCTAGTGTTCTAGACTGTGTTTCGTCTAGATTGGATGAGTTGAGTAGGATTTCGATGTGTGCTGATTTTTCCCCGGATGATGTGAGAGCTGCAATTTTTTCGATGAATCCAGATAAATCTTCGGGTTTAGATGGGTAAATCTTACGTTCTTCCAAAAGTTCTGGAGTGTTGTTAGGGATGATGTTACTTTTGCCTGTTTGGAAATTTTGCAAACAACTTCATTGCCGGATGTGTTCAATCAGACGACTATTATTCTTATTCCAAAAAAAAAAAGCACCCTGAGTATGTCTCTGACCTCCGACCAATTTCCCTCTGCAATGTGATTTATAAGATCATCTCCAAGATGCTAGCTAATCGGCTAAAAAGTGTTTTACCAGGGCTTATTTCTGAAGTTCAAAGTGCATTTGTGCCTGGCCAGTTAATGACTGATAACATTATGGTAGCTTAAAAATTTTTCCATTTTTTGAAGAGAAAAAGACAAGGCAAAGATGGGTATGCTGCTCTTAAGGTGGACATGTCGAAGGCGTATGATCGAATAGAGTGGAGTTTTATTCGCAATATTATGGCTAGGATGGGTTTTCCTCCTCGATGGATAAGTTGGGTTATGATGTGCATTACTTCTGTGAGATATTCCATTTTGTATGATGGAGGTGAGTTGGGACCAATCATTCTACAACGAGGTTTAAGGCAAAGTTGCCCTCTTTCTCCCCACCATTTTATCGTTTGTGCTGAGGGCTTGTCTTCGATGCTTAAGAATTATGAGAGTCAGGGCTTGATTCATGGCGGCAAGATCGCTTGGGGTGCCCCTTCTATTTCCCATTTATTTTTTACGGATGATAGCTTGACGTTCTTCAAATTTAATCGGTTAGAAAATCAGCATGTTAAGCAGTGTCTTGCTCTATACGAGAAAGCCTCGGGCCAGATGGTTAATTTCAGTAAGTCTTCTCTTCATTTTAGCAAAACACACGTCTCTTTCTGCCAAATCTGATGTTTATAATGTCCTTGGGGTTGAAGTGAAGGATGTTCCTAGTAGCTATTTGGGGCTTCTGGCCTATGTGGGTTGAAATAAGAAGTAGATTTTTCTTTTTTGAAAGAGAAATTAAATGCAAGGCTGCGCCATTGGTAAAGTAGATTTCTTTCCAGGGCAGGGAAAGAAATTCTTATTAAGACAGTAGCTCAGGCGCTCCCTACTTTTGCCATGAGTGTTTATTTGATTCCTATGCAGCTTTGTGTTGATTTTGAGCATAGCTCAGGCAGAAGGAACTCGCTGGCGGGTTGGATAGGGTCACCGCATTAATATATAGACTGAGCCTTGGTTGTCTGATGACTCCAATCCTTGTGTTACGACTTCTTGTGCTCCAGGTACTGAGAAAGCTACAGTTAGTAATTTGATGATCATGGGTGAGCGGTGTTGGGATGAAGATGTCATCAATGATATCTTCAATGAGAGGGAAAAAGGTCTGATCCTTAGTGTTCCTTTAAGTCATCGAGTAGTTGACGATTCTTGTAAATGGTCTTATGATAAATCTGGTGCTTATGTTGTTAAGAGTGCCTATAACCATCTTCGATGTGATATAGGGGTCTCCATTTCTCCTCTTATTTCTCAAGTGTGGTGGAAATTCTGGAATCTAAAAATTCCTCTTGAAGTCAAGAATTTGGTCTGGAAGGTTTGTAGTGAATGCCTTCCCACTAAGCAAGCATTGTGCAATCAGAGAGTAAAGGTTGATTTATTTTGTCCTGTTTGTTCTGTTGCTGTGGAAACTAATCATCATGCTTTTCTATCTTGTTCTTTTGCCAAATCTTGTTGGCGCCACCTGGGAATTCCTATGCCTTCTGATTTATCTGTTTCGGTTCTTCAATGGTTTTCTACTCAAATTAATTTTGTCTCTTTGAATAAAATTCAGACGGGTTTGTATGGTGCTTTGGGGTCTGTGGCGAAACCACAATAATATTCTCTGGAACAACAAAAGGCAGATAGTAGTTCATCTTATTAACATGGCAAGTTCTTTCTTATTTCAATGGCAGTCAGCTCAAGTGCTTAATTTATCGGATAATTTCCCAATTGATGGCGAAGGCGCTGTTCTTTGGCAGGCTCTGCCAATTGGCTGGGTTAAATGTAACGTAGACGGGGCTATTTTTGAAGCTGCTGGTAAGGTAGGATTCGGATGGATTATACGGAATGATCAGGGTGAGTTTTGTGCTGCTGGGCATGGTTGCAATTTGGGCCTTGCTGATGCTGCAATTGCAGAGGCCTTGAGCCTTCGAGAAGTGCTCAGTTGGTTAAAAAAGCATAAGGTGTCTTTTATTGTGATTGAGTCTGATGCTCTTGAATTGGTTCGAGCGCTTAGTTCTTCTGTTTTTAATAATTCGGTAGTTGGTTTAATTATTGATGACTGTAAATCTCTTCTGAAAGAGATAAATGAATGTGTAGTGCATTTTGTTCAAAAGGTTAGCGAACTCTGTGGCTCATTTGTTAGCTAGAGAAACAGGTTCTTTGTCTAGCTCCAGGGAGTGGCTTTCCTTGCCTCCTCCTTTTATCTGTAATGCTTTTGTTTTGGATTCTCATAAGTAATAGTATTTCCATTTTCCCTAAAAAAAAAGTCTTTTTATAATTAGTTAAAAAAAACCCCTTTTGAAACTGGCCCATTTCTGATCCATAATCCAATATACAATAAATTAGGAATTTTTTTTTATAAATATAAGGAAAAATGAAAAATATTTTCATAAATACAATCTAACTTTCTTTTTTTCATAACTAACTTTAAAAGAAAATATTTTTCAAAAATATAGTCTTTTATTCCTAAACCAAAACGAGATATGGTTCTATATATCTGCCATAATCAACCATTCTCTAAAATAAAAATCTCAATCATCCACATACATCCGCCATAAATCAACCATTCTCTGAAATAAAAACCTCAACCATTATATGCAACAAATTGATTCAAAATCATTTAGCAAACCACAAATCAATATCAACAACCACATCTGAAAGAACATATCTACATATTGATCAAATTATAAGCAATAGATCGAAATCAAAATAAAAAAATCACTTCCAAGGTATATATCTCAACAACTTTATTCATATGCACAATATATTGTTACATATATTGATTCTAAATTATTTCTAAGACTCAAAAATAAAAACCAAAGAATAAATATTCTTTTCTCATTGTAAAACATAGCAATAACAAACAAATAACACAAAGTCCTAAAATAACATCCAATTGAAGCAAACAACAAACAAAAACAAAGCCAAAAATCAAACATAAAAAACAACAATACTTGAAAACAACTGAAACAACCACTCGATATACTTACGAAACAACTAAAATAGTCAAAATAACCGAAACAACCACTAGACCATAACCTCATAAAACAGAAACCTGAAACAACCAAAATAACCAAAACAACCGAAAACAACCACTAGATCATAATCTTATAAAATAGAAACTTGAAGCAACCAAAACAACTGAAACAACATTAGACGATAACCTTATAAAATAGAAAGCTGAAATAACCAAAACAACTTAAACAACCACTAGACCATAACCTCATAAAACAGAAACCTAAAATAACCAAAATAATCGAAACAACTGAAAACAACCACTTGTCCATAACCTCATAAAATGGAAACCTTAAACAACCAAAATAACTAAAACAATCACTAGACCTTAACCTCGTAAAACAGAAACTTAAAACAGCCAAAACAGTCTAAAACAACATAAAACAACTATAATATTTGTTTTATTATATTAATTATTAATTATTTATATTCAATTATTTATATTCAATATTATATTATTATTATAAAACAACAACCTTATAAAACTACAATTTATATTTCTTAATTTATATTTCTTTTTTTTTTGTGAGTATAATGGAATGATACCTGTATTCATACATCATAATGGCAAATGGAATGAAGAAATGAGTTGTATCAACTTTCAAGTGATGAAATTCTTATTGAAAACAACTGCAGCTTCCAAAAACTCTTATACATCTTATCATAATAACTAAATATCAACACAATAAAATAAGGCCATAAACATCCACTACAAAAGTTTCAAAAAATTCTCCTCCTAAAATAATATAAAATGATTTAACTCTTTTCTTTTATTTGGAGCTGAAAAGGAGACAAACAGATTTCACAAAATTTCCTTCGTGCATCACTATTGATGAATATCAATCGAGAAACAACTTCATCAATAACGTCATGTCAAACCAGCAACTTACTACAACAAAATCACATCCAGTACCAAGCACCACAGGAGTATCTAAAGAAAGTTCAACAAATGTACAATAACAACTCAGAGATTTTATGGATTTTGCAAATATAATGAGTACAATAACAATATAAAATGAGAGTAACAACGAAGAAGCAAATGTTAAAAATGCAAGCGAAGAGTCCTTTATTATCATAAATGCAACTGCAATAGAACCTAAACAATGCCATTAATATAAAGACAGAGAAACTGTAAAAAATGTATTAAGTTCTTATTCTATCAACAACCATTTCTTTTAGCCATTTGCATGATTAAGGCCTAATCCACCTTAATTTTGATTTTAACAAAGTAATTTGGAGTCACTAATGTATTTTATTTCAAGTGTGTATAAGTTAGGCACAAATGAGAGCAAACTTCAAGCTAAAAAACATAAGTAAAGCATCAAGACAATGATGCTCATGATCCCCTTTATGATCACGAGCATCCTCACGAGTAAAAGCATGATAAAAGACTCACTAAACAAGAGAGACAGTGACCCTCACAATTAACATCACAACCGTGATCATGTTTGTGACCATACCTTCGGGGTCATAATCAAGTTAAGCCTGATTGTGATCAAATTGGACAAGAATAAGAATTTGTCCAGTGACCCTCATGGTCTTAATCATGACCATGATCATGCCTGTGATGAAAGTAATGGTTCAAGCTCACGAACATGACTCACGAGACCATGAAGATCAAAAGAGATAGTGACTTTCACGGTCCCAATTATGACCGTGATCATGCCCGTGACACAGGTAACGATTGAGGCTCACGAGCATGACCTAAAAACTTCATGGAAGCTAAAAGAAACAGTGACCCTCATGATCCAAAGTCACTATCGTGACCAACTATCACAGTCCAGGTGGCAACCCTATAATAGTCATAATAAGGGTCCAACGACTAGTCATGATTGTGACCATGCGTTTCTTTGTAAAACATTATCTAAGCATTTAATGAAGATGGTAAATGTTGAAGAAGAAGGTGCAGCTCTCCAACAACTAGTTTTTACTTCTCAACTATATATACACCTCTTAAAACCTCATTTAAGGTGGAATTAATTTCTTAGCATTAGATTGTACTTCAAAATTCTTAAATTTCTTTAATTGTTTTCTTAAACCCTTTGAGTGTGGGTTGTATGATTTAGCTTAGGTTGTTCTACTTCTATATTCGTGGTTAAAAAGGGAAGTGAGGAACTAAGTTTAGAAGGAATTGGTTTAAGTGTTAGCCATTCAAAACAGTCAAATGCAATTGGATTGGACTCTACTCTTTATAGCCCAATTGTATTTGCTATCTGAGGTCCCTTCTTGAAATTCTTTTTATCCAACCCATCCTTTTTTGCTTTTGGACCAGACTTTTGATCTTGGACCAGGATCCTTTATGGGGGGGCCTTTGATTTAGCTTATTGAGGTAGCTGATACATATTTTTTCATAATCAGCTATAATTTAAGTGTTTGGTAAAACTCAAAAATCAACAGTTGATAGCTGTTTTTATTCAAAATAGTTGCGAATTTGATAAACTCTATATTGGAGTGTTTTTTCCAGCAGCTGATAGCTGATTTGTATTTATTTTTATTTAAACTATTTTACCCTTATTAAAAATAACTAATAACAAATAACTTCATTTAAATTAAATGTATGTAATTAATTTTTTATAGTTCATAATTAAATAAATATTATTCTAAATTAGAATTAATAATTAAATAATTATAATATTTATACCTATATTTTATTTTTTAAAAAATTTATACAATAATATTTATATTTTAAAATTTATTTTAAAATAATTTATATAACTAAAAAAATATTATAAGAAATATATAAAATTATATTTATATTTAATTAAGTAGAGTGCTAGACTTGAAAGTTGACTTCGACTTTTCTCTTTCTTGATAAATGGAGCCGCCTTACAACAAAATGGCTTGGATGAATTTTAACATTTCCAAATCTTTAATTATAGCCTTTAATATCCCCTTAACTTTTCAATGTGGGATTCTTACCTACATACTTCACATGCCTCAACAGAAAGGAAGTTATTAGAGTATAGTTTAAAATGGAACATTGGTAGTGATGATTGTGTGGATATATAGAGGCAGCCATAGGTCCCATGATTAGAGGGATTCAAGATCCAAGTAGATAGGTCTAGCAGGTCTGACCTCTGCCTCATGAGAGATTCGATTGGAGGAAGCCCTCCTTCATGGAACCAAGAACTAATCAATGACATATATAACTCCTAAGAAGTAGTAGCCATACAACAGGATTCCATTAAGGGGATTAATGAGTCAAGATCACTTGGTCGAGCACCTTATAAAATCTGGTAACTATTCTGTGAAATCAGGCTGTTATGCCTAAAGGGGTTGGAGGAAGAGCTTAGATATACTAACGGAAACTATAGAAATAGCCAAGCAGGGGTATGGAAAGCATTGTGGAATCTCCAAGTAATATCAAGGTGTAATACATACATGGCCCCCTGTACTTGTCCCTTTTTGTCAGTTTGACACCTTAACTTATAGTTTTGCCATTTTGACAC
>CATIWK010101884.1:0-11149 GCA_949634005.1 Mallotus japonicus
ACATCCACTCTTAGAACTCAGGTATTTCCTCAGCCTTTGAGTGCCAAATTCCTTATTCTTGCAAAATTTGCTGATTATATGCTTTCATGCATTGTTTTTTTTTTCTTTCGGTTACATTTGGATTCTATCGTTGTGTTCCAGTTTGCACCTCCTATGGCCTAGTGTGGCATATGGTGATCACTGATCATATATTTATACAGCTTTTGAGACATGCATGGATGGTTATGGTTCTTGTTCTTGTTCTTGTTGATTTCTCGCTTTATTTTATTTTTTATTTTTTTAACTTGTATCTTTTTCTATGTTCGATAATAGTTATATCCTGAGTTTTGAGTTTCTGTTTTGTTGTTGAGAAAACAGTGGAAACATAAATTAAGCTTGTTTTATTTTATTAGTCGATAGTCGTCAGCACTTCAGAAGCAAATTTAGTTTTCTTTGGATTTAATTTCATCAACCTTATAAGCACAAAAGAAACAAAACCAAAGCTAAAATTCTTCTATTCAGTTGAAGATTGGAAGCTGTGACCATAAAAATGCATACATTTGAACTGAAAAAAAAAAAAAAATTCATAAGTGAAAAGAACTGATCAATGGTCAGGATTGACTTTCCAAGTTATGTAAAAATGTTCAGATTCAATTTTTTTCTATTACTACCTGTGATTGTGTCTGCCTTCTGTTCTAATTTATCCATTTGTGATGTATGCAATTCGTCGATAAATCAGCATGTGCAACTGTTTGCTTGTGCAAGTCTTTCATCCAGTTTTATTTGTCTTTCAGCTTGGTTCATGCATCAAACTTGCTAATGCTTCTGAAAGTTCACAAAAGCATCTTTGTCAAGCTCACAAATCTTATAGTTCTTTGGGATATGTGGAAAAGGAAAGTGATAATAGAAGGTACGTTGTAATTATATGATTATAATTCATACTAATATCTCTCTCCCCAATCCATTTTTTTTAATATTTTGCATGTATGTATACAATTTATGGTACTATCTATATATATAATTTGTATCATTTTTAGCAGGAGCTCAATCTAGGGCGTGCGGAGTAGCTAATTAATTTTTATTACTGCAGTTACAAGGGGCATGATATGTTGGCACCTTTCACTGCTGGGTGGCAGAGCACTGACTTGGATCCTTTAGTTATAGACAAATCTGAGGTATATTTTCTTCTGAATCTCTTTTTTGATTGTTATATATTGTTTTCAGTTTTGGTTACGAGTACCTTTTCTTGGTAATCTAAAGTTGTTTCTCTTCTTAGTTATATAACTAATTGAACATTTATCAATGATGCAGGGTTGCTATGTTTATGATACTAACGGGAACAAATATCTTGATGCTCTTGCTGGTCTTTGGTGCACAGCATTGGGTACTGATAATACTCTCTTCTCTCACATTTCGTCCTCACTGAATATGTTTTCATCTTGGATATGTCCTGTTTTTTCAGACTTTAAGTTTTCGGTTATTACTTTGACATTGGTCTTCTTTATGCACTTGATTAGTCAGAAGTGGCCTAAAAGAGCACTCAATATCTGTTCTTTGATGGAACTGCAGGCATAATTTCCTGCACATGAATGCTAGAGCATCATGGTTAGAAATACATGTGTACATTTTGTTGTTGCAAAGCACGAAAGTGTTATTATTTTCTATTGTTCAGCTATGTCATAGAGTAACTTATGAACATAAATAATCAATTGAATGAAATTATTTGACAGGGAAAGGAATTGCCAAGAGATTTACTTATTTTGGTAAACTGTCATATTCTTAATAACATTAGCTGGTTAAGTTGCGAAATACTTCTTTACTTTTTTTCTTCTTTTGTTTTATTTTTAAGGTGTCCAATCTTGGAGGCAAAAATAGATATTTGGTTTAGATTATAAAAACCAGTTTTAAAATGAATTTAAAAAGAAAGAACTTTGAATAAGTTTTAGCAGCACGTCTCAACTCCACCCCCCACACTTTCCCCCCAAACTCTTCACCACATCCACCACCATCATTGATGCCTCATGCACATGCACACATGCATAACAAGTTTCCTTTCAAATTGTAAAATTCTTGCCTGCCAGTTCCTTTGTTTCTTTGTCTAATACAATCACTTTTGCTGTACTTTATATTGGCAACATTTTTCCATTTTAAACTACAAATGCTATAGAAGTTCCTCAAGTATCATTACGTCATCCCTATAGTCAGTTTTGAATATTTGTGGAATTCATAGAGGCTGATAAGTTAACAATTTTAGTAAACTTTACTAACAAGGTAGTTATAATAGGCTAGATATGTTTTATTAATCATAAGGTACTTAATATAGTCTATAGCTATTAATGATATCCATGCCCAGTACAATGGGGGCTAGGCATGCAGTCAAGATATGCGTGATTGATATGAGGAAGTAGTGTAAATTAGCTGAAACATTGTTGTAAATAATCCATACTGTGTTTCTTCATTACAGAAATGATTTGTAAGTCAAAGAAGAGATCGTTGCCATTTAAATCCAAGTTTAGTGTATTTGGTTTTAATGAAAATTATGTGGAATTCATTTGCAATTCTAACTTTTTAGATTTGTGGAATTGCTCATGACTGCACCAAATTCTAAGAAAATGGTTAGATTTTCTAAATGAATTCCATTATTTCAAGTGTCTTTTTTTTTATAAGACTAAAATGTCCTTTTTATCATTTTTATTTTCTAAAATGCTCCTAATATTAGCTTAAAAGGGTATATTTGGCTAAACAATATATTACTTTGAATTTCAAATTTATACGAAACATATAAAATTCATTTGAAATGAATTCTATAAAACATTCATTTAAATCAAACACACTATATCAATAAAAGTTCATTTCCAAATAAATTCTAAATGAAATGAATTCTTTAGTGAAATTGAATCAAACGCTACCTTGGAGGCAATCACTTGTAGCAATTGATGCAAATTGTGATGCTATGGTAGAACTTGTGTATTAATGCAGAGATCTACTTATAGCAAGACAGGTACTTGGAATATCTCTACTTTACAAAATTGGAACAATTAAAATATTGGAAGTTGTGAGTTGTGACTACTTAGTTGAACATCAAGTAATAGGATATGGACATTTGAAAATGAGTAGAGCTAGAAGAGCATTGTCCTATATGTTAACCTAGATCCCAGTTTTATACTTGTAATTGAAAAAAATTGGAAACAAATTCTGATTTATTATTTGCTATATGTAGGAGGAAATGAACCACGGCTTGTGGCTGCTGCAACTGAACAATTGAATAAGTTGCCATTTTACCACTCATTTTGGAATCGTAGTGCAAAACCTTCTTTGGTACCCTTGTTCTTTCCTTGCTCCCACAGTCGAACAAATATTGGATTGAAATTACTCATCCCATGCTCATTTACTTCGTAGATTTTCTATTACAAATGAATTTATTTCACATTATGAACATATTTCTTTTTTTTAAATCTCTCAAATATTCCTTCTGTATCAGTCACCACACAATATTTATTCTTTTCCATGTTGAAAAGAATACTGGATCTGAAGTTTTATTTATCTCATTCTTATTTGGTTCATAAGTTCTTTAATTCACAAAAGAAGTCATTTTGCATAATGTATACATATCTGGCTTCATTTTGTTCTCTTAGACACTTTTTTCTGCATCAATCATCACAAAATAATTGATGGGATTTCTTTGGATAATGCTCTGTAATGGCTTTAAAATGATCTGACAGGATCTTGCAAAAGAGCTTCTAGATACTTTTACTGCAAGAAAAATGGCAAAGGCCTTCTTCACAAATAGCGGATCAGAAGCCAATGACACTCAGGTTTACTTTTATTTATTTATTTATTGTTTAGTGTCTTGTCATTATTATTGTTACTGTACTCCACTGATGCTGTAGTTATACCTGCATTATTATGAATTCTCTTGACCAAAGTTGATGATGTAATGCTTGATGTAAAGTTCTAAAGACACCAAGGGACTTAAACTAAAGTTTTCTTTTCAATTCGATACGATGTATTTCCAATTCAGTATATGATGTCGGCCAGTGGAGTAAGTTCAAAACATAGTTGGTTTTCAAGTGACAATGTTTGATGACCGAAGAATAAATATTTCTGTGAGAAAACTGAACCTTGATGTGAAATAAGGATTATTCTTTGATATTGCAATACTCTGATGTTTATTAAGAATGTTAATGATGATGGTGGTAATAATACCATACCTTTTCATTTCTGTTATACTTAGCAAAAACCAGTGCTCTGTCTTTTTTCTTTATCCTATTTCTTTTACCTAATTTTAGGTGAAGCTTGCATGGTACTATAACAATGCTCTTGGGAGACCAAATAAGAAGAAATTTATAGCTCGTGCAAAATCGTATGTTCATTACAAAATTGATAATCTTCTGACTTTTTTCCTTATTGGCATTTCTTCTGATCTGTAATCATAAAATCTTTGCATTTTCACAGGTATCATGGTTCAACTTTGATATCAGCTAGTCTTTCTGGGTGTGATAATTTTTTACCAGTTTTATTTTCAATGAGAATCTCAATGCTTTATATATGAAACTCTGGGTTAAATACCATTCTTGGATAAAATACAAATCACAGGCTTCCAGCATTACACCAAAAATTTGATCTTCCAGCACCATTTATATTGCACACTGACTGCCCTCATTATTGGCGTTATCATCTTCCAGGTTGCTATATTCATTGTGTTACTCCTGAAATGTTTTATGTAATGATAATCTTTTATTGATTGTTGTACTGATTCCTGTATCAGGTGAGACAGAAGAGGAATTCTCAACCAGATTAGCCAATAATTTGGAGAATCTCATCCTAAAAGAAGGACCAGAGACGGTATTCAATTTTATTTTGGAAACTTTTCAAATAGAAGGTTGGTTTGTGTTTCTCACCTAGTATAAATGTTCCTTTCAGATTGCTGCATTTATTGCTGAGCCTGTCATGGGGGCAGGAGGTGTGATAACTCCCCCTGCAACTTATTTTGAAAAGGTGGGATATGGCTTAGTCATGATCCAGTTGACATGGAATATTCTAGATACAAGTGCTCGCTTCAGTGCTTTATGGTGAAAATGATTTTCTGATGATGGTCTTGCAAGATGTTGGGATACCTATTTGTGATTGAGATGACATGTTTTTGATAGGAAAATGCCTACTTTGATGTTATCGTTGTGAAAATGACTACCTTTCTAAATGTCGTTGAATATTCGTTTGGGCTTAGGACGACATGTTTTAGAAGAAAAAATGATTTATACATGCGCCAGAAAAATGCCTTTGTTGCTTACGGTCATTCTAAATGTGGCTAAAATGCCTTACATCATGAAAAATGTATATGTCGCTTATGGTCATTCTGCCTTTTACATATATTGTTGGTACACTGTATGGGTGATTTTCCAATTGAATGGTGTTGTAAACTTCCGTTGTAACTAAAAAAAAAAAAATGAATGGTGTTGTTTAATTTTTGAATTGGTTATTTTCACTATTTGTCGCTTGCTAGCTCATTTGCCCTTCTGTAGCCTATTTTTCATATCCTAAAGAATTATGGGACCACAACCTTTTCTTTACATTGAATTCATTTTTTGTATGTCACAGGTGCAAGCTGTTATAAAAAAATATGACATTCTTTTTGTAGCAGATGAGGTACCTAATAAGTTTTTTTGTATTGCCTAGTATGCTAAGTCTACACTCTCTATTTCTTGTTTCTCAAGTTAGTTGTCCTGTTTACTGTAGGTAATTTGTGGATTTGGAAGGCTCGGGACAATGTTTGGGTGTGACAAATACAACATTAAGCCAGATCTTGTATCTATAGCAAAGGTAAGGCTAAGAAACTTTGTTTAAATTATGTTTGTATCTTCAGACAGACAGTGTTTTATTTATTATGTTCCGGTTTTGATTTCTCAGGCACTTTCTTCTGCATATTTGCCAATTGGAGCTGTTCTGATAAGCCCAGAAGTTTCAGATGTTATATATTCTGAAAGCAACAGGCTTGGTATGCTGATCATTCTCATCAAGTAGTGTGTCTCTTATCATCACTACAATAGAATGCTTGACCTCACATCTTTTATGTCAGGTTCTTTTTCTCATGGATTCTCTTTTTCTGGTCACCCTGCGTCATGTGCAGTTGCTATCGAAGCTCTCAAGATATACAAGTATGTCTCTTTGACTTTCTTAGTTTTCTGTTCGAAATTTCAACATGAACTAAAATGCATGGGTTCCAAAGCACTGTATATAGACACATGTATACTCAAGTGAAATATTTTGTTTCATTCTGAGGATGAGTACCTACAAAGAGAATGGATCCCTTAGAATTTCAAGGAGGCAAGCCAGTACTAGTGCATATGATTGATCATTTATGGCATTTGTTGTTCCCATGGACAAATATGACATTTTTAACTTGTTTATTTGTCAATAGAAATTATTCTAGGTGAGCTCATTCAGTGGTTGCTAATTCATGATGAAAGTGCATACAAGTGTATTTTTGGATTACAGAATATGGGGGTGAGTTAAATCTGCAATTCTTTGTAGGGAGAGAAACATCACTGAGCAAGTAAATAGAATTGCCCCTAGATTTCAAGATGGTTTAAAAGCCTTTTCAGATAGTCCTGTTATAGGAGAGGTACACTATCTGAAACTTTTTTTTTTTTTTTAACTAAAGGCAACAGAAATGGAGTCATGCTACCCGTAATGTTTTTCCTCATGATGCAGATACGGGGAACTGGCTTGGTTCATGGTACCGAGTTCACTGACAATAAGTCACCAAATGATCCATTTCCTGCTGAATGGGGCAAGTCTCATGTTCTTTTCTGTTCTGTATTAACCTTTTTTATTTATTTTTTTTAAAGAATATGCTTGGTTCCAGTTTCTGGTCACTAGATCGTGATTTTTTTTTTTTTTTGATTACTCATCTGCAAAAACAAGTTTCTGAAAACTGGACCTGGATAATATTGCTATATGTAATTGGAAAACTACTATCTTTGGTGATAGTTGGCAAATGAGTTCTCTGAAGAACAAAAAATTATTTTTAAAAAAGTTTTATTTCCCTCATTTTGAAAGCGTAAGCTAGAAAACAGGAAATCAAAGCCAATTCAACAAGGATAGGTTTTCGGTGGAAAATTGCTGCCTGCTCATGGATAGAAGTTATGTTTTGAACATTCATTTATTTGATCTTATTTTGTCTTGGCATCCAGGTATAGGTGCATATTTTGGGGCACAATGTCAGAAGCACGGGATGCTTATCCGTGTTGCAGGGGATAACATAATGATGTCACCTCCACTGATAATCAGTCCCGAAGAGGTTGACAAGGTATGATTGATATGAATTTTATATTTCTAATTAACAAAGTAAAAAAAATAAAAAATCATGCTGCTTAAACTCAATTTCTGGAGAAGAGTAAGATTGTGCATTACATGTAGGTTGTTTATGCCCTGAATAAGGTGAGAGACCAAATTTATTTACTCCCAAGTTGGGTAGCATTTGCCAGTTGAATGAGCTCTTGGAAGTGCAAGTGACACATTTGTTTTTTCAGAGATTTCTTGATGCTCAAATTGGAGATTGTAGAATTGTTGTTGATGCTTGATGTTAGGCGCAATATTTCATGAAATGGAATGAAACTTTGGTATATCTTGCTTGCAGTTAATTAGCATATACGGAAAGGCACTGAAGGATACTGAAGAAAGGGTAAATGAACTGAAATCTCAACAAAAGCAGCAGTAAACAACCCTCGTTGATAATGGCGACAATTATGTGTGCTTCATGTACTGTGAATTGTGATGCATCTGGTACCTGATACAGCATTTTATAGGGATGTTGCTTCATTCTGTACCTTAATTTGTATCTCTTCTATTTTTCCAGAATCATTCAAAATGTCAGCAAAGATAGATTACAAAGAACATGCTAAAACCTGGGAAATTGGTGGTCAGCTGTTCTCTTTACCGGAGCAACTCTGAAACCCTTATGTTAAAAGAGGCTAAAACATTAAAAAAGAATAACACAAGAAAAGGGTGTTTCATGAGTCATGACACAGAAAATAGGCAAGTCTGTGCTTTGCCCTTTTTTTTGTTTTCCTTCTTTTTTGGGTCAATTCTTGGCCTGTTTATCAGCCTTTCTTCTGGCTCTTCTTTCCCTGGAGCTTAGAGATGGCCTGAACCCTCCACCATTTTCATATTCTGAATCTTCCAAGTCCTTGAATGATTTCTAGATGGGAAAAAAATTATAAATGAACTAAAAGATAGAAAAAAAAAAATTATAAACGAAATAGACACTATAATACAAGATACCTCTCTAATCTCTGCAAAGCTTACAGCATAGAAAGTAGCAGCAGCAACAGCTACAATTCCCAATATGGGAAGTACCATTTGCAACCCAGCTTCCATTTTTCCCCTATTCCTTGTAGTTGATACTTTTGGAGATTTTAATCAGTAAAAGTACCGTTTGTACCGATGGACACCAAATGGATAAGGTGAGTCACCCACTCATCCAAAAGACTAACTTTTGTGGATATCAGGCATGAGGCATGGATGGATTGAAAAGGGCAAAAACAAAAATAAATTGAAAACGTACAAATAACGACTCTGTGTTTCACTCATTTTCACTTGGAGTTATGTGGCATATATATATATATATATTTTTTTTTGACAAAGAGCTATCATGTGATTTAGTCCGTTACAATTCACGCAAATGCCGTTAGAAATGATAATGTGGCATGAACAAAATTAAAATTTTAGACTGTCTAATTGAAAATGAATAAAACCACTAATTCTTGTACTTTTTTTAATGAGTTTATTCACTAATAAAATGATTTATTTTATTTAAGCATATTTATTTTAATTTATGAAAGAAATATAAAAATATTATTAATTATTAATTTGATATTTTATTTTTTTATATATTTATCTTAATTAATTATTTTACTTTATTGAAGGATATTTGTTCTTCATGTTATTATTTCATTGTAATAAAATAAAATTATTTTATAAAAATATTTTTAATTTACAAAAAAGTAACTTGTGGTACTTGTGAAAAAATTATTATAATTTACAAAAGAAAGAACTTGTGGTACTTGCGAAAAAAATTATTTTCATAAAATATGTAACTCTTTTTTATAAAATGTTTGTTTTTTTTTTAAAAATAATATTAATTTTAAATAATAGCACTTTTAATTGTAAAATAGCACTAACACTTTGTGAAAAATTATATAATTACAAAAGACAATTTTATAATATATATATATATATTACTAACTATTTCCTACTTTATTTAGAAATATTTTATTTCTATTATTTTTATTGTAAGGATAGTAAAATTATTTTAATTATTCTATAAAAATATTTTTAATTGACAATAATAATAATAATAATTTACAAAAATATAGTAGCTTGTAGTACTTGTGAAAAAAAATTATTTTCATAAAACATTTTCTTTTTCATAAAAAATGTAGTCATTTTTTATTAAAAAGAAATATCATTTTACATAATAACACTTAGTTATAAAATAACACTAACACTTTGTTTTTTTTTATATATTATTTAAAAATATTTGTATTTTCTTTTTTTTTGGTTGTATACAAAGTAAAATTATTTATTAAAATATTTTAAATTTAAAAAACAATAATAATTTTAAAAAATAACAACTTGCAGTATTTGCAAAAAATAAATTTTACTTTACATATTATATAATTCTTTTTTCATAAAGCGTGTGCTTCTTTTTTACAAAAAAGAAAATAATATCAATTTTACTTATATATTAAAAATTTTAGTTATAAAATATCATTAACATTTTGTGAAAGTAATTACAATTATTAAAAATAATTTTATAAAAATAATTTGTTTTTATAAAATAAGATATTAATAGATATATATTAATAATCTCAGAAATATCAAAACCAGGGGTTCGGTTAAGAAGGCAAAGTAACAAAATGAACGGAGGTGACGACAAAGTTAAGGATGACAGGGTTGGAGTGCAAGATCCACCACCTTGTCAACCTGAAAATTAGAATAGAGAAAATGTTCAAAGGACAATGAGGGATTTTGTTAGTCCAAATTTGTAGGGAGATCAAAATCCTATTGTTAGATCGGTAGTTGCAGCTAATAATTTTGAAATCAAATCGGCCATGATTCAGAACTCCCAATTCAGTGGATTGCCTCATGAAGATCCAATAGGCCACATGTCTAGATATTTGGAGTATTGTTCTACATTTAGAATGAATAGGGTGCAGTCAGAGGCTATGAGCTTGATACTTTTTCCTTTTTCACTCACTGATAGAGGAAAGAGATTGTTTACTAGTCTGCCACCCAACTCTATTAATACATGGCAAGAGATGTACACTGCATTCTTCAACAAATACTTTCCACCTGCAAAGGTACTAAAGATTAGGAATTAAATCAATTCATTTTATCAGAGAGAAGATGAAAGCTTTCATGAATGTTGGGATATATTTAAAGACCTTTAGAGACAGTGCCCACCACATTTGATACTAGCTTGAAATTTGGCTCAATCTTTTTACAAGAGTGTTATGTAATGGTGCAAGCCAAGGACCTACCAACCACTGCTAATGGTTAATTAAAAATCTTAAAACACCCCTTCTCTACTTAGACATATGCCTACCTAAAACCACCTTAAATTCAAGTCTTACCTTTAATAAAAGTGTTCCCTCTTAATAAAATCTAAACCAAATCATATCCACTTTCTTTCACTAAAATATCCTTTTCCTAAATAAACATCCATACCAAATTCTGAGATGCAACCCCTTTTCTAATGAAACTCAAATTGGTTTCTAACAACAAAAGATCATTATCTCCACAAGACTGAAACTAAATTCAAATAAGATCCAAACAAATATATTCCAACCTTTGTAAAAAATTCCTAAAGAACTACCCATGTGATGAACAAATTGCCTAAAACTTAACCCAAAACTCAAAACCCCTTAAATGGCTGTTAGTCCAGTCCACCATCATCAAGATCTTTAGTTTTCCCCCTAAATTATTTGGTCCTCTCACTATCATTATTGATCCCAGTATTTCTAATAAAAAACTACTAATTAGCTGACTCTCCCGAAAGGGACCTTGACCCAACCTTTGAAATAAACCCCTTTTACCTTAGTCCCTAGAGAGACAAAAAACCATTTAAAGCCTAACATTTACCTTCATCATTCAACATACTCATTTA
>CATIWK010101963.1:0-40696 GCA_949634005.1 Mallotus japonicus
AAGGTTTGTTACTTATTCTTAAAGACTCCTATAAAGTAAAATCCTTAACTAAATAGGATTCCTTTAAAAATAGGACAACTAATAACAATTAATGACAACTAATGACAACTCATCATTGAAAAGTCAAAATAACTATAACTAATGACAACTCATGACAACTAAGCATTGAAGCATGCCATATCATATGTCATGTAGGATGTTGACCCTTGACTTTGACTTGGAATATTCTTGAATCTTCTCACATCTTCTAGAATCTTCTTGAATCTTCTATATTGACTCCAAAATAGAAAATAACTAAAAAATTTGTCCATCCTTTTATACTGAATTATATTAATGTGCAAACTTCCATAATTGATTCAAATTCAGCCCAATTTAATGCTCCATGCTAAGCTTTCTCATACTCTTTGATCAGTCCACCATCTTGAACATATAGAACACTAATTAATGCACGATTTGCACATGAATCCCTTTTGAGGATCATATCATTGTCTATACGATTTAAATTGGGTGGGAAAGATAGATTCATGACTAACTAAGAGTTTGATACACTCTTTGGATTCACTCATGAAGGCCATGTTCAAGTCAAGGGTAATTAGCATCCTTCAACTTTTTGGAGTGAAATTCTTGCTCCATTAGCTCTGAATTTCTCCGTCGGCCATACAAAAGCCTCTCACCTCAAATCCAAAGCTCTATGGTATTGTTGATACCCAAATTTTGACGGTCCCCCAAAAATCCAATGATGAAGGATTCTTGTTAGTCAGACAGGGGTAAAATTTCTTAGGAAGTTTTCTCGAGCGTGCTTAGATCGAGAAACCCAAAAGAAACCTAAAGCATACCAAAAAGATACCAAAAATAAATCAAAATCCAAAAAGAGCCAAGTTGGACAAAAAATGACCAAAAAGTAGCGGAAAAGCCCATGGGGACGAGTCAACCTATGAGTTTGGGTTGATGACCTATGAGTGTGGTTCATTAACCAAATCTGTGGGTCAAAATGACCCATTTACCCCTGCATGGGTCTGATGACCCACGCACGTGGGTCATGGACCCAAGAGCGTGGGTCATTGACCCAAGCTTATGGGTCCAGAGATCTGTACTATAAAAAAATGAATTTTCCTTTTTTGGAAGAGGAGAGTGGCATATTTCCTGAGGCAGATGTCTTGACAGAGAAAAACCTACTGTTTTGGGTGATTTTCTCTCACTTTTTCTCACTCCTAAAGCAATTGGAGACCCTATCTAACCCAATCGAGGACTCTTAGGAAAGTTGTAGTTCATTAGTAGATTCATAGCCAGATTGACAGAAGTGTGTGAACCGATATTCAAGTTGCTCAGAAAAGATCAACTTGTGATTTGGAATGAATAATGTCAGATTGCTTTTGATAGAATCAAGGACTATCTCATGAATCCACCAATTCTGAGACCTCTAGAAATGGGAAAGCCCCTAATCCTGTACCTGGCAATTGAAGACAGCGCAATAGGAGCCATGCTAGCCCAAGAAAGAGAAGCGCGAGCTGAGCATACAATTTACTAATTAAGTAAGAAGATGCTGCCTTATGAGAAGAAGTATATTCAGGTTAAGTAGATATGTTTGGCAATGGTTTGGGCCATGAGAAAGCTGAGGTACTACTTTCAGTCTTACAAGATCCGAGCAGTTTCGAAGTTAGATCCGATGAGACATATGTTTGAAGCACCTTCACTGGTTGGGAAATTAGCCAAGTGGCTGGTGTTACTAACAAAATTTGATGTTAAGTATCTAACTAAGAAGATAGTTAAAGGAAGGGCGGTATAAGAGTTTCTAGCACTGAACCCTACTTCGGATGATCAAGAGATAGAACTTGAATTTTCATATCACCTTACTGTAGCGATTGAAGTTCAAGGATGGCGCATATACTTTAATGGAGCAGTAAACCAGTTCGGAGAAAGAATAGGAGTAATTTTTTTAACCCCAGAAAATGAAGCCATTCCCATAACAAAGAAGCTGGCATTTCGGGTTATGAACAATAAAGCAAATATGAAGCATGTGTGATGGGTATGGAAGCACTGATGGCCTTGAAAGTCTTAGAAGTGGAAATATTGGGTGACTCAATGCTGGTAATCCATTAGGCTACTGATGAATGGGATATAAAAGAGCCATATTTGAAGTCGTATCTAGAAAACTTGCAGCAATCGGGATAGTTATTTCAGAAATGCAGTTTCATTCACTTACCAAAAAACCACAATCAGATGGCGGATGCCTTAGCATCATTAGCATCAGTTTGGGATGGACCGCAAACATGCCTATGAAGCCTTTGGTGTTACTGAAATTGAATCGGCTATGTTACAAGAACGTAAGGGTAATAGAAGTGAGACTGGATCAAAAGCCTTGGTTTTACGATATTTAGCAGTATTTTGGACAAGCGTGAATACCCGGCAGATGCAAGTGAGAAAGACAAGACAATTATCAAAAAGCTATCAGCAAAATTCACCTTCCATCAAGGTATTTTGTACAAAAGAACTTTAGATGGGATACAATTGCACTGTTTGGACGAGAACGAGGCAAGAAAGGTAATGACATATGTTCACAAAGGATTTTTGTGGTCTGCATATGAATGGAACAAGGATAGCTAAGAAGATAATGAGACAAGGGTTCTTTTGGATGACAATGGTTGAGGATTGTGTCAAGTTCACTAAGAAATATCACAAGTGTCAGATTTACGGGGACATCAACCATTTGCCTCACTCAGAATTACATACCATGTCCTCTTCTTGGCCATTTTCAATTTGGGGACTCGACATCATAGAAGAGATTCATCCTATAGCATCAAATGGACACAGATACATCCTAGTTGCAATTAACTACTTCACGAAGTGGGTAGAAGCCGAATCCTATAGCAAACTAGGGGCAAAGTAGGTAGCTAAGTTCTTAGAGAGAAATATGTTCTGTAGGTATGGAATTCCTTATCATCTGATTTTAGACAATGGGGTACAGTTTTAAGGAGAAGTACGAGCAGTGCTTAAAAGATATAAGATAAAGCACTACAAGTCATCGCCTTATAGGCTACAAGCTAACAGAGCAGTGGAAGCAACAAATAAGAACATCAAAAAAAAATCCTCTCAAAGATGATTAAAAGTCACCGTGATTGGGCCAACAAGTTATCATTTGCTCTTTGGGGATATCGTACTACAGTAAGGACATCCACAGAGGCAACTCTTTTCTCCTTGGTATACGGTACAGAAGCTGTACTTCCAATCGAAGTGGAAATGAAATCCCTCAGAGTCATAGTCAAAGTAGACTTGCCCGAGGCAAGTGGGTAGAACAGAGGCTAGCGCAGTTGGATTTGATAGACAGCAAAAGGTTGAAGGCAGTGTATCACACTCAACTGTACCAGAGAAGAATCGCAAGGGCTTTTGACAAGAGAGTGAAACAACATGACATCAAGGTTAGAGACTGGGTATTGAGGCAAGCTAAGCAGAATCTACCAGATCCAAGAGGAAAGTTCTGACCTAATTGGGAAGGGCTTTATCTGGTTAAAATCATCCTTTCAAAAGGCGTAATCGAGCTAATGGATGTCGACGGGAATGAGTTCTTTGAATGGATCAATGTTGATCATCTCAAGCGATAATATTCATGAAAAAAAAAGAAAAACAGAAAAATAAGAGGCAAAATACTTAATTAGAAAACCCAAGAGGGCTAATTAAGGACAAGGGTACTGTCATTTTGAAATATTCTATGTGAAACCATTCTCATGATAAATGCTATTCAGTACAAATGGAAAATATCATCTAGAGTTGCACATGTCAAGAAGTAAATTCCTGAATCAATATCTATCACAAAGGCAAAATTTGCATCTTAGAGTTCATATCTTTCTATGATGTAATTACATTAATTTCTATTGTAAACTCTTTTTATTTCATTTTATTTGTTATGGTGGCATGGTAAGCAAATAAAACAGACAGAGAAAAGCATAGAAAAATCAGAAAGCATCGACAGCCTCATAAATGGTTAATCAGTCACTACATCTTAGAAAATATCTAAAATTATCTATCAGTACAGTCCAAAAACAAATGGGAAGGGAAAATCAAGACTCAGCCCCATCCTCGTCGACATCATCATCATCATCGTCATCATCGTTATCGACATCTGGAGATCCTCTCCTGCTGGATCTAGCATCTCGCACCCTCAGCCCCTCTAGCTTAGCCCGCAACCTCTGAATCTTACTTTGATAAAAAGCACCCTTCTGCTGATGAATCGACTCCTAATGACGAATGGTCTCATGTCACTCCTTCATCAGCCTCACATGCTCAAGTAGCATTATTATAACATACAGCATTAGCACACATGCATTCATAATATGTACATATACATATTGCTGCAGAGTTTAAATAGGAAACAAGCCAAAATGGAAAAGACTTACATGAGCCTCCATAAAGTAGTAGACATAGTAACTCATCAGGCCTGAAGCGCATTGATACCAGTACGTGGTTGTCTCTCGAGGGACCTACAAATAGGACAATCAACAAGTAACAGATGTAAAATATCAAAGCAACAAAAAGCGGGTTTGAAACTCATATGAGTGGCATCCTCGGGGATAAAGGCCACAGGCTCTAACGATGCATGGACCACCTGAAATGTCACCTTACCATGAAGGTTGTGCGCTCGAACCACATGAACCAGTGGAAGAGCAGTCACCCCAAAGATCATCTGAACAGTCTCAGTGAGGGCATCAGCGGCATCTCCAACACCACCCGAAGTCTCAGCAGCGCTTCTAGCACGAGACCTCTTCGAACGAGGCTTTTAAAAACAGATAAAAGATTTTCAGAATGAAAGAATAGGCAACGTAGAGATAGTACAAAGAAACAAGACATACCTGGTAAGCAAAAGAAAAGGAAACGCCCACAGGCGGAGCGGGTGGAGCAATCACGAAATCCCTTGTAACACCATCGAACAGGTGAGGGATGAGACTCTTCAGATACGAGACACCCTTTGGCTCTAAGAATAACTGGTGATCAGTCCCGACCAACGCCTCCTCTAAGGTGGGGCCCACTATGTCCTTCACCCAGAACATATTAATGGGAGGAGGACGGGGGACGCGACGAGCAGTAGGCCCTAAGAGCCAGCTTGCTACATGCTTGCCAAGGCACCAATCACGATCGACAGGGGTCATAAATAGTATCCACCTGCCACTAATCTCAACGGTTCCAGTCATCGCCACCGAGAAAGCTGTGGGATAGCCCTCCTACCACCATCGGAGATGTTTCTACAATTAGAAATAGTTGTCAGAAATAGAACGCAAGAATCCAGAGCAAGAAAGAGAAAAGAAATAACCACCATGATTGAATGTCAACTCAGTAAGAGTAGTATGGGTAGCCTTTAAAAACCGCACAGGGCCCTTCCAAGGCTGGGCATTCTAGATGGGGATGCACGGGAACCCCTCACGCATCCCGGGTATGATAGGAGTTGGCACACGAAACTCGAAGGCCTAAATCTGCTAGAGAATATGTCAAGAACAGTGTACTCAGAATAAAAGGAAAAAGAATCATAAAGTATCTAAAACAACTCACATAAACCAGCAGTGGTACGCCGCAGATCCACGAACTATCCCTACATGCGGCGTCCAGGCCATGGAGGAGGTAGCCGTAAGTAGCGGAACCCCAATCATAACTTGGTAGAGCATCGAGGTCCCATAGCAGAGGAAGCAACCAAGAGCCGCCGGTGTTGTTCGCATTAGAGAACACCATTATGCTCATCAGGTAGAAGATGAAGAACCGGGCGCGTCTCTCGATGCCAATAGCACCATCCCCGGTAGCACTATCGCAAGCTTGCCAGAGCCAGTCGTAAGAAATCAGACCGCCCCAACCAACGCTGAACTCATGGGCCAACCCAGTAGATCATGGCACAGCCCTGCAGGGTCCTTTGGAATGTCAAAAGGGATCCGCTGACCAACAAAGGTGAACCCCGTAATAGCAGCAAAGTCGATGGGTGTGATTGTCATCTCCCCGAATTGGAAGTGGAAGTGGAAGGTGTGTGTGCAGTCCACCTAAATCTCGACCAGGGCAGTCATGGCCGCCTGACAAGTCCACGATGTCTCCGGTCCCTCCAGTAGACTGTCCAGAATGCTATCAAAGCTGAGACTGTGCACCTGGTCTCGTACCTCCTCGGGTAGCCTCCGGTGGAGCTTCTTAGCTCCAGTGAAGCTACTGGGTAGAACTAAATGGGTCATCGGGCTCTAAAAAGGGAAGCCAACACACATAGATTCTGACTCAGAATTTTTTCTATCTAAGTATGACAATCAACACTAACTACTGTTTACTTATTATTTATAGGTAAACGAAATCACATAGTTAGGACGGGAAACATGGCAAACGAGTCCTAGCATGTAATCTAAAGAGAGTAAAATCCTAGCAAAATATATCTCCAAGAACGCAAGGGAGCTAATCCTAGCAAGGGAAGTACCTTAAATGCTAAGTTCTTAATAATCCAATTTATTACTAAGTTTGTAAGCACTAACTTCCTAAATCTTATCATGCAGGGGATATATAGCATCAAAGGAAGGGAGCAGAAAAAAAAAAGAGTTTAAGGTACTAACCTACTACCGATGAAGCACCCATACATGCTCCCTCAAGTTAAAGACGAGAAGAATCTCATATCCCCTCGTCACTCCGTGCCGCGTGTGATGAGTCGGCACCGGCTTCTGATGCATAGCACCACCTGCAGCCTGACCTGCCTGGTCAAATCCCAGATCATCCAAGTGAATATCAATATCCGATATGTCCACGAAATCAGCTTCGCGTTCTTACATGGGTTTTGTAGTGAAGAAACGTAAAGTCCAGAGAAAACCTAACAAAGGAAAGAGAAAGAAAAGGTGAAAAATAAAGGAAAAGATGGCCTTACCTTCGTGGGTCAAGAACCCACCCATGCACGTGGGTCATTGGACCACCTGCATAGGATCCTTCCACAAGCCCCTTCGAACCTTGCCGAAGCTCCCAAAATGTATACTTTGACGTCCTGAAGCTCCGAGAAGGTTCCAAAGACACTCTAAAGGTTCGAACAACAACCTGAGACATACATGAAAGCTAAAAACTCATAGCAAGGGTCTAAAACAACCCCCAAAAAGCGTAAAAACCCAGGGAAGTCTTCTATATCACCCTTCTCTGAAGTTTTCGCATGTATTCATGCATTTATGTAAACATATATACGTTTGTATTATAAGCATTATTTTCCAGTGCGCTCGTGCCGGAGAGGGGGCATGTGACAGGGACGGACCAGTCAACTTCGACAGTGACTGTCTCACTTTGACAAAATTTTTAAAGTTTCCCGACTTTGATCAGTAACTCCGAGTCGGGATTCTCACTTCTAATCAACCTAATGCTTTACAACCTCATGAAAGATAGAAAAATCCACTAAAAGAGAAGTTGTACGGAACCGAGGCAACCGGGTAGCCTGCAACTATCATGTGAGACCCTGAAGAGGTTCAAACGTAAAAAAAAAAAAAGAGAGAGAAAACAAAAAAGAAGAAAGAAGAAAAAGAAAAGAAAAGAAAAAAAGATAGAAAAGTGAAAATCTACTCCAATGCTCCTTAGAGGAGTAAGAGTATTCAAAGAACTCTTCGACGACATTCATGCTAAATTTCAAAAGGTGGGGAATGCCTAAGAAGAGAAAACACTTTGCCAAAAAAAGAGAGGAAAAAGAAAAAGAAGAAAGAAGTAAGGTCGAGCATTTACCTCTAAAGGGAATGACACGACATCAAAGGTCGCCTCACGCACCCCGGTTCTTAGCAACCTCATTTAGTTAATTTCCTTCTGATCATGTGGGAACACTTGCTATTCACTTGGAATCGGAGAAATAGCGAGAACTGCATCAAGGTAAGGCAGTCACGATTAGGTTGACTCGAAGTTGTTGACATGTACTCCTTACCAGTACAGGTAAGCCACTGAAAGCACGAGTAAAACTCACACACATCATGGCTTTTAAAATCAAATGCATTTTGGCTTTACGTGCATCATGTCTTCAAAAAATATTCACTTATTTTGCTTTTCATGCATTGGCGAGCGTCGGTTTGTCCATTGTATGTGAAGTAGGGGGTTGCCCCAAAAATTCTAATTCTTTTACATTTCGTGCATTGGCGAGTGTCAGTTTGTCCAATGTAAGTGAAGTAGGGGGTAGCCCCAAAAGCTCATTTCTTTTGCTTTTTGTGCATTAGTGAGCGTCGGTTTGTCCAATGTATGTGAAGTAGGGGGTTGCCCTAAAAACTCTCATTTCTTTTGCTTTTCATGCGTCCTAAAAATTCTCATTTCTTTTGCTTTTCATGTGTGTAAAGTAAGGGGTTGCCCTAAAAATTCTTGTCTCATTTGCTTTTCATGCATTGGCGAGTATTGGTTTGTCCGATGTACGTGGAGTATGAGGTTACCCCAAAAATTCTCATTTCTTTTGCTTTTCATGCACTGGTGAATGTTGGTTTGTCTGATGTATGTGGAGTAGGGGGTTGCCCTAAAAATTCTCATTTCTTTTGCTTTTCATGCATTGGCGAGCGTTGGTTTGTCCAATACATGTGAAGTAGGGGGTTGCCCTAAAAATATCATCTCATGTGTTTTTAAATCTTGCTTCCCAAGCATCGACAAGCATTAGCTTGATCAACACATGTGGAGTAGGGGGCAATTGTTGATACCCAAATTTTGACGGTCCCCCAAAAATTCGATGATGAAGGATGCCTATCAGTCAGATAGGGAAAAACTTTCTCAGGAAGTTTTCTCGAGCGTGCTTAGATAAAGAAACCCAAAATATACCAAAAAGTAACCAAGATCCAAAAAGAGCCAAGTTAGGCCAAAAATGACCAAAAAGTAGGGGAAAAGCCCATGGAGATGGGTCAACCCATGAGCTTGGGTTGATGACCCATGAGTGTGGGTCATTAACCAAATCCATAGGTCAAAATGACCCATTTAGTCTGATGACCCACGCGTGTGGGTGATGGACCGAAGAGTGTGGGTATTTGACCCAAGCTCGTGGGTCCACAAACCTATACTATAAAAAAATTATTTTTCCTTTTTTGGAAGAGGGGAGTGGCATATTTCCCGAGGTAAACGTCTTGAGAGAGAAAAACCTACTGTTTTTAGTGATTTTCTCTCATCTTTTCTCACTCCTAAAGCAATTAGAGACCCTATCTAATCCAAACACTTAACCAAAATCACTTCTCTCACTAGGATTTAGACCAATAAAACCAAACCAAACCACATCTTTGTCAAAGCACGCATCAAGGGTAACTACCCGGTCCCTTTGAGGATCTTTCAATCATTTTTAATTAAAAACTACATTTTTATCATCTTCTTCATCTTATTTCTATCATTTTTATCATTTTTCATCATTTTTTGTATTTTTACTCATTTTGTTATAAATATTTTATTATTATGATAAAGTTGTATTTTTTGTGGTGATTTGAAGTTTGTGAATAAGATATATAGAAGAAGAAGGAAGTTCGGGTTGGATCTGAGAATGTTTGCATTCATTTTGCATTTTTCATCATTTTTGCATCTTTTTCTCTATTTATGTGAAAATGGATATTTTAGTGTAAAGTTAGCATTGTTATTACTATTTTTTGCATCACTTTAATTTATTTTTATTACTGCAGTATTTTATTTTTTTTATTATTATTTCTGCATTTTTCATAATTTTTATTGCATTTTTATCAATTATTGTAGTGTTTATGTTATTTATAGTAAATTTAGCCTTTGATCATAAAGTCTCCATTTTTATGGTAAAAATGTCATCTTTACTATCTTAATATTTTTATTTCTATATTTTTAATTTATTTACATGTTTATTTCTGTATTTTTATTATTTTTTGGCATTTTTGCAATTTTTATTGCATTTATGCATTTTATAGTAAATTTGACATTTTTACCATAAAGTTCACATTTTTATGGTAAAAATACCAACTTTATTATTTTATTTCTGCCATATTTACTTATTTATTTAATTATTTCTATACTTTATTTATTTTTATGGCATTTTTCCTATTTTTGTTGATTTTATGCTTTTTATAATAAATTGGGTATTTTTATCATAAAGTTCACATTTTTATGGTAAAAATATCATCTTTATTATTTATATATATTTGTTGCTGCCATCTTTATTTATTTATGTATTTATTTCTACATCTTTTCTATTTTTATGTTATTTTTGCAATTTTTATCATATTTATGCTTTTTATGATAAATTTGATGTTTTTATTATAAAGTTAACATTTTTATGGTAAAAATATCACTTTTATTTTTTTAATTATTTATTTCTGTATTTTATTTATTTTTATCAATATTCCAGAATTTTTATTATGTTTTTCCCAAATTTTATTGTATTTATGCTTTTTATGATAAATTTGGTGTTTTTATCATAAAGTTCACATTTTTATGGTAAAAATATCATCTTTATCATTTTATTATTTTTATTTCCGTTATTTTTATTTATTTGCATATTTATTATGTATTTTTATAGTTTTTATTGTATTTTTGCTATTTTTGTCATCTTTATGCTTTTTATGATAAATTTGGTATTTTTATCATAAAGTTCATGTTTTTATGATAAAAATATCATCTTTGTCATTTTAATTTATTTATTTCTGCATATTTATTTATTTATATTAATATATCTGTATTTTTTATTATTTTTGTTGCATTTTATAGTTTTTTTATTGTCTTTATGTCTTTTTAGGGTAAAATTGTCATTTTTATCATAAAGTAGACATTTTTATGGTGGAAATGACATCCCTACCACTTTATTTACTTTTAATTCTGTATTTTATCATTTTTAATTATATTAATTGTATTTTTATTATTTTTATTGCGTTCTTTGATAAATTTATTATTCTTATCATAAAGTTCTCATCTTTGTGGTGAAAGTAATATTCTTTATCATTCTTTTTTATTGCTTCACTTACATTTTTATTATTTTTATTGTATATTTATTATCCTTATCATTTTTATTAGTTTCCTTAATGAATTAATTATCTTCATCATAAAGGTGATATTTTTATGGTGAGAATAATACCTTTATCACTTTTATCATTTTATTTGCATTTTCCCAATTTACTCCTTCATATTTATCCCATCATAAAAATCTTATTCTTATAATAAAAATGATGACTTCACATTAAAGTACCCAAATTCCAAAATCTTGCATCATACATCCATTAGCATCCTAGTTTGCTTATGTGTTTAATTATTCATTTTATTTATTATCCCAATTATGAGTGAATGGAATATATTAAATTGTCCTATAAGTGATACGTGCTTGCATGTGTATGAAGTTTTGTAGGTTTATTAGAATAGGTTTATTTTCTTTTCTTTTTATTATTATCTCAATGTAATTAATAGAATAGGCTTTTCCAAGGCAATGTAATCCTTAATCTCAATTCCCATTTTATTTTTATTTTGGATGTATTTATTAGAATATGCTTTTTCTCAAGTTGTAATCCTTAATCCCTTTCCCCGTTTTTATTTTGCTTAGTTGCTGTTTAGTTTTATTATTTCTTGCATGATTGTGTGCTATGTGCTTACTTGCTTACATGATTATTTACTTGGCGGATGCTTGCTTATTTATTTATCATATGGTGAATGCTTGTCAATCCAACCATCTCACACTTTATTTCCAATTTAAACTGACTAATGATCAAGTGTGGTAAAAATGCATCATAAAACCAAAATTAGGTGAAGTAGTAAATGAATAAGCACATGTATGATAAGAAATAGGATAAGTAACTCCTACCCCCCGAACTCGGATTCTCTAGTTATGGAAGTGGATTTTTAATTCACTTCTTCCCGATTCAAGTCGGGTGGCAACTCCAAATCTACAAGGCCTAATCAGACAGACCCTCCAATAAACAATAACAAATGAAAATCCAGTAGATGGTCGCCATTAGCTTGTGTGCCCCGATGCTATAAATGCAACCCGATCTTCGTGATCCTGATCACAGGTATGTGCACCATTTTCTAACTTATTCTACAAATGGTAGAGGTCTCTCTAATGAAACTATTTCTCAAGATGAACTCTTTATCCTCTATTGTATGGTGCACAAAGAACCAATAGCCTTAGGAAGATTTGTGCAATGGCATTTGTGGCTAATTAGTGATAGTCACACCGGTGCTATTTGTGTTGGTGGGATTATCATAAAATTAGCACAACACTATGGCATTGATCTTGACATTTTGCACTCTACCAAACCCGTTATTCTTGATGAAACCTTCATAAAAAATTCCAAACAATTTACTTCTATCATTGAAAATTGGGTTGGTAAGCATGATATTGGTGCAAGTGAACACTTGGATATAATTTTTCAAGATATTGATTAATTTGAAGGGGAAGAAGAATAGCAAGAGACTCAAGCTCATCCACAAAGGAAAAGGTCAAGGCAAGAAGGTACTTCATAAAGAGCTCAAGCATTTGGAGATGAACCTCAATAGGTTGGGCAACTATTTGATCGCATGAGCCTAATGGAAAGGAATTTTAACACTCGCTCTGATCAAGTGGATTAAAGTATAGCTCATCTTCAACATGATGTCCACTATCTCTTTGAGCAACAAGGCTATTCATGCTCATATGCACCTTTCACACATCCTCCTCAACCTCCTCCATAAGACTAGCTAGTTTTCTATTTTTTTATGTGTTTTTTGTCAGTTTTTGTTTAGTTTATTTTTAGTATATTTTCAGTTTTTGAGCCTTGAGCTATTAGTTTATATGTTTATGTTTAATTTTGTGTCAGTTTATGTTTGGTTTATTATCTGTTTTCTTTAGGTTTATGAGCCTGTTGATACTCAAATTTTGACGGTCCCCCAAAAATCCGATGATGAAGGATTCCTGTCGCTCAGACAGGGGAAAAATTTCTTAGGAAGTTTTCTCGAGCGTGCTTAGACCAAGAAACCCAAAAGAAACCCAAAAAATACCAAAAAGCAACCAAAAATCCAAAAAGGGCAACTTGGGCCAAAAAATGACCAAAAATAAGGGAAAAGCCCATAGGGACGGGTCCACCCACGAGCTTGGGTTGATGACCCATGAGTATGGGTCATTTAACCTAGTCTATGGGTCAAAATGACCCATTTTCCCCTCCATGGGTCATTGACCCACACTCGTGGGTCAACTCTCCTATACTATAAAAAATTATTTTTTCCACTTTTGGAAGAGGAGAGGGGTATAAACTTCGAGGTAGACGTCTAGTGAGAGAAAAATCCACTATTCCAACACTCTCTCTCTCTCTCCTAAAGCATTTGGAGACCCTATCTAACCCAAACACCAAACCAAAATCAATTTTCTCCTATTTTATCTTAAGATTTAGACCATTAAATCCAAACCCAACTGCATCTTTGTCAAAGCATGCATCAAGGGTAATAACCCGGTCTCTCTGAGGATCTCCCAACCATTTTCTAATTAAAAACACCATTTTTATCATTATCTTCATCTTATTTCTATCATTTTTATCATTTTTCATCATTTTTGCATTTTTATTCATTTTATTGTAAATATTTATTATTGTGATAAAGTTATGATTTTTTGTGGTGATTTGAAGTTTATGAATAAGATATGTACAAGGAGAAGAAAGTTCGGGTTAGATCCGAGAGTGTTTGCATTCATTTTGCATTTTTCCATCATTTTTCATCTTTTTCTCCAGTTATGTAAAAATGGATATTTTTGTGTAAAGTTAGCATTATTATTATTATTTTTGCATCATTTTATTTTAATTTAATTTCTGCAGTATTTTTATTATTTTTCTGCATTTTCTCTATTTTTATTGTATTTTTATCAATTTTTGTGGTATTTATGCTTTTATGGTAAAAATGGCCTTTTTATCATAAAATCTCCATTTTTATGGTGGAAATGCTATCTTTACCATTTTAATATTTTTATTTCTGTATTTTTAATTTATTTAAATATTTTATTTCTGTATTTTTATTATTTTGTGGTATTTTTTCAATTTTTATTGCATTTATACCTTTTATGGTAAATATGGCCTTTTTATCATAAAGTCTCCATCTTTATGGTAAAAATGCCCCCTTTACCATTTTAATATTTTCATTTATGTATTTTTAATTTATTTGCATATTTATTTCTGTATTTTTATTATTTTGTGGTATTTTTTCAATTTTTATTGCATTTATACCTTTTATGGTAAATATGGCATTTTTATCATAATGTCTCCATCTTTATGGTAAAAATGTTTTCTTTATCATTTTAATATTTTCATTTATGTATTTTTAATTTATTTGTATATTTATTTTTGCATTTTTATAATTTTTATTGTATTTTTGCTATTTTCGTTATATTTATGTCTTTTATGTTAAATTTGGTGTTTTTATCATAAAGTTTACATTTTTATGGTAAAAATATCATCTTTATCATTTTAATATTTTTATTACTGTCATTTTAATTTATTTACATATTCATTGCTGTACTTTTATTATTTTTATTGTATTTCTCTAATTTTTATTGCCTTTATCACTTTTAGGGGTAAAATTGTCATTCCCATCATAAAGTAGATATTTTTATGGTGGAATTGACATCTTTACTACTTTATTTTTCTTTTAATTCCGCATTTTATTATTTTCATTATATTAATTGTATTTTTATTATTTTTATTTCTTTCCTTGATTAATTTATTATTTTTATCATAAAATTTCCATCTTTATAGTGAAAATAATATTTTAATCACCTCTTTTATTATTCCATTTGCATTATTATTATTTTTATTGCATATTTATTATCCTTATCATTTTTATTTCTTTCTTTGATAAGTTTATTATTTTCATCATAAAGTTAATATTTTTATGGTGAGAATAATATCTTTATCATCTTTATTATTATTATTATTTTATTTTCACTTTTCCATTTTTAATTTCTTTATATTTATCTCATCATAAAAATCTTTTTTTTTATAATAAAAATGATGATTTCACACTAAAGTACCCAAATTTCTAAAATCTTGCATCATACATGCATTAGCATCCTTGTTTGCTTATGTGTTTAATTATTCTTTTATTTATTATACCAATTGTGAATGAATGGAATATATATTAAATTGTCCTATATGTGATGTGTGCTTGCATGTGTATGGAAAGCTAACCTTTGTTTTGTAGGTTTATTAGAGTAGGTTTATTTTATTTCTTTTTTATTATTTTTAATGTAATTAATAGAATAGACTTTTTCCAAGGCAATGTAATCCTTAATCCCAATTCCCCCATTTATTTTTATTTTGGATGTATTTATTAGAATAGGCTTTTTCTCGGGTTGTAATCCTTAATCCCTTTCCCCGTTTTTATTTTACTTATTTGCTTGTTTATTTTGATTATTTCTTGCATGCTTGTGTGCTACATGCCTACTTGCTTATTTGCTTACATGCTTAATTGATGCTTGTTTATTTTATTTATCATGTGATGTATGCTTGTCAATCCAATTATCCCGCGCTTTATTTCCAATTTAAACTGACGAATGCTTGTATGTGGTAATAATGCATCATAAAACCAAAGTTAGGTGAAGTAGTGAATAAATAAGCAACATGTATAATAAGAAACAGGATAAGTAACTCCTACCCCCTGAACCCGGATTTTCTGGTTATGGAAGTGATTTTTCACTTATTCCAGATTCAAGTCGGGTGGCGACTCCAATCTACGTGGTCTAATCAGGCATACCCTCCAATAAACAATAACAAACGGAAATCCAGTAGATAATCACCATTTAGCCTGTGTGCCCCGATGCTATAAGCTCACAAATCCTAACGTGATCATGATCCTCCTGACAGTGATCACAGAGCCATGGGCTACTGGTTTGTGCCTTATTTACAATTGATATTTTAATATCATTGTAACTTTATCGTTTTCATTAATGCAAGTTTACTTTATTTTGCATTTTGACAAAGGGGGAGAAATATTTGAGTTTGCTTATTATTATTTTTGCTTAGTATTTGTTTTCTTACTTATTTTTTGCTTGTTATTTGTTACATGCATTGTAAGTGTAGCTAGTTTCATTTTAATTAATGATCATGTTATCATGTTTTAATATTTGTGATGCTAAGCCTTGTCTTACTTACTTTCATAATTTATTTTATTATTATATATTATGAATTTTGTTTTGCAAAGGGGGAGAAACCTTAAAAATTTTCCTTATCATGTTTTTCATTGTTTTAGTTATTGGTCTTTTATAGTGCTATATGTACTATTTTTATGATGCATTAAATAGACTTTGTTTTCACTTTGACTCATTTAAACTTTAAATTTATCTTTCTTATTATGTCCAAAGGGGGAGAAATAAGGACATATATATATATATATATATCCTTTTAATATGTTTTAAAGAAATCATTTTTTTTAAAAAAGGGGGAGATATTTGTTTAAAAGATTTTTTTTTAAAATTGGTATCATTATTTTAAATTAATTCACATATTTTTTTTTATTATCATTGATATTCTTCATTAACTATCATTTGCTTGAATTCCTTACTCCTTAAAATTATTATCTTTATGATATGCATAAATTTAGGAGGAGTAAGAATTAGAATTCAAATTATCACACACTTCACTTTATACTATTTTTTTTTTCTCAAACTCAAAATAATTTTGTCGAAATAAAAAAAGGGGAGATTGTTGACCTCAGCAATAATCAATCTTGATTTTGATATTAACAAACTTAATTTTGAGCATTTAATTTGTTTGTTTTAAGTGTGTATAAGTTAAGATTCAATTGGAAGTCAAAATGGTGAAGAATTATTAAAGAAAAATCACTCTGGACATTGGTCACGAGTATGGTCACGATCGGGATAAAAAATTGAAAGAATTGATGAAATTTGTCAAAATCCAGTGCAAATCTCGGGTCCGGTCCTGATCGAGACCTGGACCAGGATATGCTAGTCCCGCCCAGGATTGATTAGGTTGGACCGGGATGAATTTGCAAATTTTTGACATATAGAAGTAGTGCAAATCCCGGGTCCAATCCCTATCAGGAGCTAGACTGGGACCATGCAGTCCCACATCGGATCAAGTTGAATGATCGGTACCAATTTCTGGAAAACTTTAAATATTTGGACAGTACATATCCCGTTCTTGGTCCCGACCAGGACGATGCCTGGGACCAGCGCAAGATTTTAAATATAACGACTACAAACAACTATTTAATGTCCATCCTGACCAGGGCTGATGAAATCCTGACTGGGAGCAGAGTAATTACAACTTAAAAGTCCAAATTACATTCAAATGGAGTTTGAATTTATTGGAAATGAAATTATTTTTTCCAACAGCTATAATTGAATTGCTCAAGTATAAATATAACCTCTAAAGATCATTTAGAAGTTAAGAAACTTGTTTATTCATTATACATTCTCAAGCATTCAATTAATCTCTCAAAACTCTTTCAAATTCATTTTTCATTTGTATAACTCTTGTGAGAGTTTGGTGAGTGTTAGAATAGAAATTCTTATTCTTATATTTTCTAAGATTAAGAAAACATGAAGTGAGGTTCTATTCTAAAGGAATTGGTTTAAGTGTTTAACCATTAAAACACTTGGGAATTCGGTTTTAGTGTAAGCCTTGAAAACACTTGTGATTCGATTTTTGAGTGAGCCTTGAAAACTCAAGTTGTAAGGTTTGAGTTAAGCCTAAAACTCAAGTGGTAAGAATTAATCTAGGGGAATAGATTGAGATGATTCAAAATCCTAACTTGAGTATAAGTTAGGTGGAGTCATAGGATTATTGAGAATCCGAACTCTTTAATTCCTTGTGTTCATCATTCTTCTTTCTCAACATTCCTTTTATTTCTTGTTCAATTCCATTATATTTTCGATTTTTATTTGATAGCCCTATTCACCCCTCCTTTAGGGCATTTTCAGAAATCCACAAGCTTTGATAAACCAATTGTTTTCGTAAACACAAATCAAAACACTCACATAATTATTTCCCAAAAACTTAAAAGAAAACACTTGTATAAAGATCAAGATCATGATTAGAACGAAATATAAAATACACATTAATTTAATATGCAAATGAATATTTCCATAATACAAATACACAAACATAAACATATAATTATTATTTTATAGAAATATCTCAAAATATGAAATTACTAACTAAATATTTAATTATATATATCAAACTCCAAATAACTAAGTACATTAAAAGACTCGAGAATACCTATATTGCCTATATGTTTTTGAAAGATTATATGCCTAATAGACTTAGTTAATGGGTCAGTTATCATTAACATAGTATTGATATACTCAATCTCAATGTCCCCTTTTTAACTAAATCTCTAATAGTGAGATGAGCTCCAAATGCTTAGAACCACTCAAAATTTTATATTCTTTGAAAAAAATACAGCGACACTATTATCACAATAAATTTGAAGTGGTCTTATAATGGAATCTACCATAAGAAGTCTTGAAATAAAAATTTTCAACCACACAACTTGCGTTGCAATTCCATAACAAGCAAAAATTTTCAAGTTGCATGGTAGAGGAATTAATAAGTGTTTGTTAACACTTCTCCATGAAAAAAGCTCGACATACTTGACGGAAACAGTTATGCAACTTTGATGTGTGGTGAGCACAAGCCTTAAATAGGGTGAAATTTTAAATTTTTCACTTGCATACCCCTTCATAACATGAAGAATTCCTTTCCCATAGATCCATTTTGCATTTTTACACATAGCTGAATAGTAAACAACACATACAAACATCAACCTAGGTAGTTTTAAGTTTAGGAATACTTACAAACTCCTAAGTTTGATGTAGACCACAAGTATTTTACAAGCTTTGGATTCTTTGGTTCAACTCTTGAATCAAAATGCTTAGCCTACCAAGTGTTAGGCCTTTAGCTTGAAACACCAAAGCTCAACCAAGTCACCTTCTTGCCTTGATTTAATTAGATGCAATTAACCTCTCTAGTGATCCTCACAAAATTTGCACTAATTCAATCTCCTAGTAAGATCAATTAGGGTTTTGTGTGTGTATGTTGTTTCTCTCCTTTTTGTGTGTCTTTACATAAAGTGTCTAACCTTAAGAACATCTCTTAAGTTATATATTTATATTATGAGAAAGCAAACCCTAATCACATGATAAGTGTACAACTCATCATAATAAGTATACAACTTGTACACTTATCTAGTGCACTAAGAATTATGTAAAGAATTAATACATCTCATGTATTATGTCTACATACATTCTCTACACATACCTATGAGATATACACCTTATTTTACCATGGTCAATAATTTACACATATAGGATAAAGCATGCCTAACATGAAAAATTTGACCATGTCATGTTCACATGAATTTGGGCTTGGTAATTGGGCCAACACTTGGCCTAAGCCCAATCCATCTAACATATGGGCTTGAATTAGGTCTATGGGCTTTCTCAATATCTTGGATTAATCTTTGGTCCAAAACTCTTTTGGGCCTAGGCCTAAACAACTTGGACCATTAATCTAAGTCCAATTAGAAACAACATATATTATTAATTTAATACTTTAATTAATATCTAATATTAATTAAGTATAAATTAATAATTAAACCCTTGATGGAATTAGATTTCATGATATGCTAGAATCATTGCTTAAAGCTTAAATCCAATTCCATTAATCTTAATTAATTTTTTTTTTTATAAAAATTTGGGGACCAAAGCATCAGAGGTGCACTTGGGCATCCCAACTAAGTTGGCACCCCCTTAGCACCCATATCACTTGCCACAAAATCCTTTTAACGTTAATTAATTAATCTTAATTAATTAATTAAACTCTTTAATCAATAATTAGATTAATATTAATGGTGATTTGGTTGAGCTCTTTTAGGTGTGACTTACTAGGTTCATGTCTAATTGGCAATGAGAGTATAATATTAACACTTGATATTATTTGAAACTCCTTTCAAGTCTAAATGTGAAAATCCCAATTATACACATTTAGTTCTCATAAGTTGTGAGTGACCCCTAGCATCGATATCACAACTACCTAATTAGGAATGAATGCATTTATTGATTCACACGAACCCTTTGGTCATAATTACTGTGCACTAAAATCCCTTCATTAGAAAATCCTGATATAGCCTAGAGTCAAGGTTTAATCAAACTCTAATAGCTTTATCATATGACCTCATCTCAAGTTTCAATTCTTGATAAAATATGATAGATACTAGAAACACTTTTCTACCACTGAAACTCTTTCATTCTGTGTTATGTTTGTTCTGGCCAGGAACTTATTCATCAAGAACAAACTTAGATAGCATAGGATCTTATCCCGTTTCACTCCAGGCAATGAATCCCATCTTGGTTGAGCACTCATCCCTACATTTAATTGACTAGAGCCACCACATGTCATATACCCATGTATGATTAACACGAGTATGTAAGCGATGAAAAACCCTAACCGTTTAAATATGGATGACCATGTCGCCTTAGGTCAAAGGACTATATGCACCATTATGACCTAGATTATGATCATTGACAATAAGTGAATATCTTTGCGATCACAAATCTAACGTCACGTTCGATCCACCCATCACATGAGTAACCACATGTCTATTCTGATATCTTATATCAAGTTGCATGAGACTCACTACCTCCCTCTATTAGAATCATATACTAATCAAGGAAAATAGACAGAGGTGATAGTCAAATTAATATTATCCAAATATTAATTTATCGACTATGAACATTTTATAGCATATGTACTAAATAAATTTGTAGCTCATATTACCAACTCTTAATAATAAATTTATTTAACATAATGCTAATGGATTAATATTCAATTAAGTAAACACTTTATATAAAAGAATATTATTTTATTGCAATTTGGGATTATTTACAATGTCAAAATACGTGATTGGCCTCTAGGGCATACCACCTATACTAACAATCTCTCACTTGCACTAGAGCCAATCACGAGAATATCTTAGACCCATCTTCTCAAGATGTCGATCTAGCTGTAGTTGCGTCAGTACTTTAGTAAATGGATCAGCGACATTATCAGCTGAAGCTACCTTTTGCATGCCGATATCACCTTTTCCAATAAGTTCTCTGATAATTTGAAAGCGCCTTTCTATGTGTTTGGATTTCTGGTGAGACATCAGTTCCTTTGCCAAAGTAATGGCTCCATTGTTGTCACAATAGAGAGGAATCAGTGACTCAATGGAAGGAACAACTCCTAGTTCGGTAACGAGCTTTTTAATCCAAACAGCTTCTTTAGCAGCATTCGATGCAGCTATATACTCGGCTTCTGTAGTGGAATCAACAGTGACACCTTGCTTGGAACTCTTCCAGCTCACTGCTCCTCCATTACAAATAAACACAAACCTAGAGATAGACTTTCTATCATCTATTTTTAATTGAAAATCAGAATTTGTGAAACCATTTATTTGTAGATCACCTCCTCCATAAGTTAAGACTAAATCTTTAGTCCTTCTCAATTACTTAAAGATTGCCTTAACTGCTATCCAGTGTTCCAAACCTGGATTGGATTGAAACCTGCTAGTCACACTAACAGCATAGGCAATATCAGGCCTAATATACAATATAGCGTACATCAAGCTTCCTATAGTTGAAGCATAAGGAACTTTGGCAATTTGCTTCATTTTCTCGGATGTTTTAGGTGACATACCCTTGGATAGATGGGTACCATGCCTAAATGGTAACAATCCTCTCTTGGAATCAAGCATGTTGAACCTCTTCAACACCTTTTCCAAGTAAAGACTTTGGGATAAATATATCATTCTCTTCGATCTATCTCTATAGACTCGAATCCCAAGAATATAAGTTGCTTCCCCTAAGTCTTTCATCAAGAAGGTTTTATATAGCTATACTTTCACAGAAGTCATCATACCGACATCATTTCCAATTAATAGAATGTCATCAACATACAAGACTAAGAAAGTGAGTTGGCTCCCACTAACTTTCTTGTAAACACATGGCTCATCTTCATTCTTAATGAAATCATAGAAATAAATAGCTGTTGATGTTCAAATTTTGACGGTGCCTCAAAATCCTATGATGAAGGACTCTTGTCTTTTAAGCAAAGGGAGAATTTCTTCAAAAATTCTCTTGAGCATGCTTAGATTGAGAGAAAGCTGAGAAAAACATCAAAAATCCCAAAAGAAACCAAAGGTATACCAAAAGTATACCAAAACCCAAAAATGCCATTTTTGGGCCTTGAAAGATCCACATTCTAAGGGGTAAGCCCACATGGGAGGGTCAACCCATGAGCTTGGGTTGATGACCCATGAGTGTGGGTTTTTTACGCAAGCTCGTGGGTCAAAATGACTGTTTTACCTCTTATAGGTTCAAGGACACGCGAGCATGGGTCCATGGACCAAGCTTGTGGGTCCTCTGGCCTACACTATAAAAAATAAAAAGAAAAGAAAAAGGGGGGATTTTGGCACATTTCCCGAGAGACATTTTTCTTAAAGGGCAAGCCATTGTTCCAACACCCATTTTCTCCCAAATTTTCACTCCAAAATCAATTTTTGAAATTAAATCATCCTTTTTTCTTTTCTTTTATCTTAGGATTTATATCCTTAAATCCAAACCGAGCCACATCTTGGTCAAGGCACGCATCTAGGCTAATCTTCCAATCCGTCTGAGGATCTCTACATTTTTCTTATCATTAAAATCATTCTTTTTACATTTTTATCATTTTCTTGCTTTTTTTTTTACCATTTTTTATTTTTTTTTTAGTATATTGTGATAAAGTTGTGATTTTTGTGATGTGATGAAGTTTGTGAATAAGATATATTGATGGAGGAGGAGGTTCGGGTGTGATCCGGGAGTGATTGCATTCATTTTGCATTTTTCTAACATTTTTGCATTATTTTCTTATTTTCCTTAAAAATAGGTATTTTAGTGTAAAGTTAGCATTTTTATTGCATTTCTTGCATTATTTTAATTTATATTTTTGGTTTTGGAATTTTTATTTCATTTCCTATTTTTCTGGAATTTTCGCCATTTTTCTTATATTTTTCCCTATTTTTCTCATACTTTTGCATTTTATAGGTAAAGTTGGTCTTTTTATCAGAAAGTTAATGTTTTTATGGTAAAAATACCTCCTTTATCACTTTGATTTATTTATTTCTATCATTCTTAGTTATTTTTATTATTTATGTAATTTTCTATATTTTCCCATTTTTTTTCTTGTATTTTTCTTATTTGTATTGCTTTAATGCACCTTGTGATAAATCTTAATATTTCTATTATAAAATTGACCTTTTATGGTGAAAATATTATTTTTATCATTTCTATATTTCGATTGCTGTCATTTACTTATTCCATAATTATTTTCCTCATTTTTTTATATTTTTATTGCATTTTTGTTATTTCTCTTATCATTTTTGCCCTTTTTGTGATAAAGTTGATGTTTTATCATAAAGTTAATGTTTTTATGGTAAAAATATCACTTTTATCACTTAATATTTTTATTTCTGTAATTTTATTTATTTATGTATTCATTTCTGCATTTTTATTATTTTTGTGGTATTTTTGCAATTTTTATTGCATTTATGCTTTTTTGTAGTCAAGTTGGCCTTTTTATCATAAAGTTAATGTTTTTATGATAAAAATGCCACCTTTATTAGTTTCACCATTTTATTTCTGCCATATTTATTTACCCATTTAATTATTTCTGTATTTTAATTGTTTTTGTTGCATTTTCCCATTTTTATTGCCTTTATGCATTTCATTGATAAATTTGTCATTTTTATCATAAAGTTGATATTTTTATGGTGAAAATGACACCTTTATCATTTTTATTATTTTATTCTATATTTTTATTCCAATTTTCCATACATTTACTAATTTTCATAAATTTTATTGCATTTTTATTAATTTTATTATATTTACACTTTTTCTTGGTAAATTTACCATTTTTATCACAAAGTTAATGTTTTTATGGCAAAAATGATATTTTTATCACTTTTTATTACTTAAATTCTGCACTTCCATCATTTTTTATTGTATTTATTGCATTTTTATCATATTTTACCACTTTTGCTATTTTTATGTTTCTTTTTTTATAAATTTACTATTTTCATCATAAAGTTAACATTTTTATGGTGAAAATAACACTTTTATCATTTTATTTATTTTATTTGCATTTTTGTGAATTCCATCTCTTTTTACAATAAAAATGATAATTTTATGCCGAAATACCCAAATTTTCAAATCTTGCATTATGCATGCCCATTAGCATCCTTATTTGTTTGTTTGCTTCATTATCTTATTTATTTCAATTGTAGGTTGTTCGAATATATAAATGTGTTTTTTGCTTGCATGTGTGGAAACTAACCTTTGTTTTGTAGGTTTATTACAATAGGAATTTTCATTTTATTTTCTATTATGATGTAATTAATAGAATAGATTATTTCCAAGGGTTGTAATCCTTAATCCCAATTACCCCTTTTTTATTTCTATTTTGGAGGTATTTATTAGAATAGGCTCTTTTTTTGGGTTGTAATCCTTAATCCCTTTCCCCATTTTTATTTTGTTTATTTGTTTACTTATTTTGATTATCTCTTGGATGTTTGTGTGTTATGTGCTTACTTGCTTACATGATTATTTGCTTGATTGGTGGATGCTTGGTTACTTATTTACCTTGTGATGTATGCTCGTTTATCCAATTATCCCTCGGTTTATCTAATTAAACTAATAATCAAATGTCGTAAATGCATCATCATCATTAAACCAAAACTAGGGTAAAGTAATGGGTGAATAAGTAATTTATAACAAGAAACATGATAAGTAATTCCTACCCTCGAACTCGAAATCTCTGGTTAGGAAGGTGAATCCTTTTATAGGAAATTCACTTTTTTCCCGATTCTTATCAAGTGGCGACTCCAATCTACGTAGCCTTTTGATAAAAGCTAAACATCTCCAAATCTTAAAATTTTAAGACTTGTTACTCTACCATGCCATATCTCATATGGTATAGTAGAAATGGATTTGGATGGAACACGATTAAGGATGTGGGGGGCGTTTGGAGTGCATAGCCCCAATAGGAATATCAGTGTAGCTCATCATAGAATGTACCATATCTAATAAAGTACGATTCCGTTTCTTAAACACATAATTTAATTGAGGTGTTCCAAGCAATGTGAGTTATGATGCAATGCCATATTGCTTAAAGAACTTAAGAAACTCGGTACTTAAGTATTGAACACCTTGATCTCATCTTGGAGTTTTAATAATTTTCCCAATTTAGTTCTTTAGTTGGGCTTTAAATTCCTTGAACTTTTCAAAGAATTCACTTTTGTTCTTCACAAGAACCAAGTGCCCAGACCTTGATAGATCATATAAAGTAGTAGAAAATACCTTTAGCCATTTCACTAAATGGTCCACATACATCATAATGTATGATTTCCAACACATCTTTGGCTCTTGCCATTTGTCCAACAAATGGTGATAAAGTCATCTTGCCTTGAAGATAAGCCTCACAAGTCAGATTGGATGCGGATTTAAGATTACTCAAAATTCCCATCCTTTCCAATTTTTGTATCTTATCTTCCGTAATATGACATAATTTCAAGTGCCATAAATATTTGGAGTTAAAGGTAATTTTAATTAGCATTACATTTGCATTACTCACATTATTTTGAGGCTCATTATTATTAGATGTATTATCAACATAATGTATAATTCATGTATTAAATAACCTATGCCTACCATATTATTTCCAAAGTACATATTATAAATATCTCTTTTGAAATGAAATTTATAACCTTTTATAGTCAAACTAGAAATACAGAAAATGTTTTATAGGCATTAGGTACATATAATACATCATCTAATAATAAAATATGATTATGTAAACCAATAGAAGTGAATCCTATAGTCATGGTAACAATACTTGCTCTATTTTCAAGCTTTAAGATCACTTCATTGGGCCTCAAGCTTCTCTCATTTGATTAATCTCGAAAGAATGAATAAATGTGAGAACTAGTATTGGTATCCCATACCCATGCATTAGATGAGCTCTTAGAACATTTAGAAGCAAATAGTTTAGAGAAAGTCTCACTTTCTCCTTTATTGCCCTTTCCTTTTATCTTAAGAGACTTAAGAAACTTGACAACACTTGCCTATTGGGATAATTCCTCTTCTAATGTTCTTTGTCTTGGAAATGGAAACACTTTCCTTTGCCTTGGTCTTCCTCTATTATTGTCTTGCCCCTTTACTCTTGCCTATGCCAACCATGGTCTTGACAACACTTGTCTAGCTTCATTATTGGCTATACCACCTGTGGGCTTTGACAACACTTTTCTTGCTCTTATGCTTATTGCCTTACTTCTTAGTCTTACTAGAAGTTGCAATAAGTGCAACCTTTTCCCCTTGTTCCCTTGGATAGCCTTTTAGGCTGTCATAGGCATTTTCAAAAGCTCCTCTTGGGATATATTTTGGGAAGGAACTTGGGTGGGCATATTTTTAACACATATAGTATTTTTTCAGAATCTAAAACAACTTTTAGGTTCCTTAGCCAATCAATAAAATTAGGGCCCATGAGCCTATGATCTAAAGTGGGTTTGATGATCTCATACTATCAAGTTTTGCAAAGGTAACAAGATTAATTAGTTATATGACACAGTTATTTTACCATTAGATTCGGTCTTTAATCATAATGGTCTCCTACTAACTTGGCGAATCCTACACTTCCAAAGTAGGAAATGGAAATCCCTTGTTGGATGGATTTCTAGTGGGTGATGGAGTTCTTAATGAGTCACTAATATCCCTCAGGTACACATTGCCGTTCTTGGAATATTAGTCCTTATTAAGTGGTAACTCTTGCCATCACATCTCATGTGAGGTTCTATCAATCCAGCTCCTAATGTTACGGGCCTCAGGTATATATTGTCATTCTTAGCCTTTGGCATTAGTTAGGTCCACACCATTGGATCAGTAAAATGTATGGATTTGAACACTACAAACCTCAAGTACTCCTATTTTCCATTCTTGGCCTATAGTGTATCCATACACCCACAATATCTTATGCTTAACAACAAATCCACATGAATCTCTTAGGCCTTATGTACACTCCTATATATCCATAGCCGATGCACACAATCCTAAAACCATGCAAGTTACTGCTCCAATGGAGAGCCTAGACCTAAATTTGGTTTGGAAGATTTTTGGGTCTTTAATTATTAAGGTCTCACTTTGCACATTAGCTAATTATATATATATCACATAATCATATACATATATCACATATACATATATAGCATGTTACAATATACATATCACATGTATACATAGAACATGCAAATTGATGCACAAATAAGGAGTGATCATGGACTTTTTTAAACCTATTATAACTCTTAGAATAAGCTTCTTGTCACCTTCTGCATGGATCTCTCACTTGAACACTTCAAGCTTGATATCATAACTCTTGTGGTATACAATCAATCCATGGGATGTATTCTAAGTCCATGATCATTCTTTGCATGTATGTCAAGCAAACATCAAATAAAACACAACTCTTACATGTTATAATCAATTTGAAAAACATACAAAATAAGGAAAAATATGTTGATATATGCTGACACACTTTTAGATAAGGCATGACACAAGCCATGTGCCAATCTGTCCCTTGGACACTGCTTTAGACACGGTATGACACAAGCCATGTGCTTATCTGTCCAAAGGATAAAAACACATCTTTTTAAGCATGTTAGGCTACAACACTTGCAACCAACATCAAGTATAACCACAACACTTGCTATTATCATTAATTTTAGCATGTGTAAAGTGCAAAAAGTTCCTCTGATACCACTTGATGGAATCAGTTATGCTATTAGGAAGTGTGGTGAGCACAAGTCTAAATAGGGTGAAATTTCAAAAATTTTCACTTGCATAAGCCTTCATCACATGAAGATTTTCATTCCTATAGATCCATTTTGCATTTTACACATAGCTATATAACACATCAACATGTAAAACAACAACCTAGAAAATTCTAAGTTTAAGAAAACTTACAAACTCCTAAGTTTGATGTAGACCACAATAGTATTTACAAGCTTTGATGCAGTTAGGTTCAACTCTTGAATCAAATTCTTTAGCCTCCCAAGTGTTAGGCCTCTAGCTTGAAACACCAAAGCTTCACCAATCACCTTCTAGCTCTGATTGAGCTAGATATAAAATGCCCTCTTAATGGACCCTTACAAACTTGCACTAATTCAATCCCTTAGCAAGGATACTTAGGGTTTATTGAGTATATGTTGTTCCTCTCCTTTTTGTGTCTCTACACAAAGTCTCTAACCTCACTTAAGAAACACTTCTTTAAGATATATATATGTAGAGAAAGCAAACCCTAATGACATCATCTCTTACATCACATGTATACAACTCATCAAGATAAGTATACAACTTGTATAAGAGATAAGTATATCAAAAAGGTATGTAGAGAATTGAATGCATCTCATGTATTTGTCTACATTCATTCTCTACACATAATAATGAAACCCAATCTTGATTAAACCAAGGTCAACATTATACACTTAAGAGATAATGTGCTTAATAAGCCAAGCCTAATAGGCCAAGCTTAATATTTATCATTTGCCATAGTCAACATTATACACATTAAGAGAAAATGCATGCCTAACATGGCAAATTTGTCCATTCACACATACATGGACTTGGGCTTAGTAATTGGGCCAACTCTTGGCCGAAGCCCAGTCTATATAACAAATAAGCTTGGATTAGGTCCATGGGCTTTCTCAACATCTTGGATTAGTCTTTGGTCCAAAACTCTTTTGGGCCTAGGCCCAAACTTCTTGGGCCATTAATCCAAGTCCACTTAGAAACAACATATACTATTAATTTAATACTTTAATTAATATCTTATATTAATTGAGTATAAATTAATAATTAAACCCTTACTTGAATTAGATTTCATGATATGCTAGAATCATTGCTTAAAGCATAAATCCAATTCCATTATTAAACACTTTAATTAATAATTAGATTAATATTAATGATGATTTGGTAAAGCTATTATAGGTGTGACTTACTAGGTTCATGTCTAATTGGCAATGAGAAGATAACATCAACACTTAATATTATTTGAAACTCCTTTTAAGTCTAAATGTGAAAATTCCAATTATGTACGTTGAGTTCTTCTAAGTTGTGTGTAACCCCTAGCATCGATATCACAACTACCTAATTAGAAATGAATGCATGTATTAATTTATACGAACCCTTTGGTCATAATTATCGTGCACTAAAATCCCTTATTAGAAGATCCTGATATAGCCTAGAGTCATGGTTTAGCCTAACTCTAATAGTTATATCATATGACCTCATCTCAAGTTCTATTAATCTTGATAAAACATAACAAATACTAGAAACACTTTCTAGCACTGAAACTCTTTCAGATTGTGTTCTGTTTGTCCTGGCCAGGAACTTATTCATCAAGAAAGAACTTAGATAGCATAGGATCTTATCTCGGTTCACTCCAGGCAACGAATCCCATCTTGGCTGAACACTCATTCCTACACTTAACCAACTAGAGCCACCACACGCCATATGCCCATGTATGATTAACACAAGTATGTAAGCGGTAATAAATCTGAACCACTTAATGTGGATGACCGTGTCACCTCAGGTCAAAGGACTATATGCACCATTATGACCTATATTGTGTTTGTTGACTATAAGTGAATGTCCGTGCAATCACAAATCTACCGTCATGTTCGATCTACCCATCACATGAGTATCCACATATCTATTCTGATATCTCATATCAAGTAGCATGAGACTCACTACCTCCCACTATTAGTATTACATACTAATCAAGGAAAATAGACATAGGTGATAGTCAAATTAATATTACCCAAATATTAATTTATTGACTATGAACATTTTTATAGCATATGTACTAAATAAATTTGTCACTCATATTATCAACTCTTGACAATAAATTTATTTAATATAATGCTAAAGGGTAAATATTCAAATAAACAAACACTTTATTTAAATGAATATTTAATTGCCATATGGGATTATTAACAATGTCAAAATATATGATTGGCTTCTAGGGCATACCACCTATACTAACATCGAATATGACCCGTTAACACGAATTACCAGCCCCATATAAAAGAAATATAAGACCAGGTTGAGAACACATGGATTGGGAAGCTATCAAAATGTGCAAAAAATGTACATTTATATATAATGGTGGAACATGGAATTTGCCTAAAGTCCCTCATACGTTCAATCATTTATAATTTTAGGGGTTATAATTTGAGGGAAAAAAAAACTAAATATATCTCTTTTTTATTCAATTAAAATTATATCTTTTATTCCCACTAAAATATCTTTCCTTTATTCAACTAAAAATACCTTTTCTTTTATTTAAAATAAAAATAAAAAAATATAAGTAATTTTTAATTATTTTTATTTTTCTTTGATTTTATTTATTCAATTATTAAAACTATTATAACTTTTTAAATTTTCACTTTTAAATTTAATTTTTTATATTTATTTATTTTTAATTTCTAATTTATTAAAGTTATTTATTTTTTAATATATATATATATATATATATATATATATATATATATATATATATATATATATATATAACTTAAAATTCCTTAAATAAAAAAAGTAAATAATAATTAATTAACAAAAAAAATACTTAATTTTATTCTCAATGAAAATAAAATTGAGAAAAACAAGAAAAAAATTATCAATAGCTATAAAAAAAAATTAATAGTCATTTTCTAAAACGTCATACAAATTAGAAATTATTAACAAACGTTCAATAATTATTTTTTCACTATCATTAATTTGTAAAATTAATCTTCATTTAATTTTTTTAAAAAATAAAAATTTCAAATTTCAAACTTAGAAAGTTCATCTATACTTGAATCTTTTTCCTTCCCTATTAATGTGAAAAAATAAAATAAAATAAATTGCTGGTGCATCTCATTTTGAGAGAAAAACAGAAAATTCAAGGAAACAACCTATCAACCACCATTCACTTCATTAGCAAATCTTAAAACGGGATAGCCAAAGATACTCAATTCCTCACCAATCTGCTCTCCTCAATTGCTCACTATTTTAGTCTCAGAATTTCAATTTGCATAAACAGGGCCTCTTTTGCGTCTCAACAAAACTTAAGCCTTCTTTTTCTTAGCTGCATCTCCAACATTATTTGCTACTTCTGTTGCTTTTCTTATTCCCTCTTTTACTATGTCAGCTACGAATTTTGTTGCTTCTGTCGTTGTGTTCTTATGAATTATGTTCACAGTAATGATATCCACAAAATGATTTTATTGGAGAAGTATAGTGGTTCGTTACAGAGTTTTACTTTGCTTCAAGAAATCAAACACCTTTTCAACTGTGACTGATTGTATTCATATTCAATAAATTTTTTTCTTTTTTAAAAGGTAAAATAGATATTCATTACTATTTTTAAAAAAATTAGGAAATAAAAGGAGATCGAATCTATAACCTCAACTTATAATATCCATCACCTGAACCATTAGGTTACAAAAGGAGGGCGATGTTCATTATTGTGAAAAAGCTTTAATACATCCTAAGAAAATCCCATTTCATACTTACACAACATCTGCTACCACAGAATCAACTCATTTCTCGCCAAACAGTGGGCTGCCTAATTACACAACATGTCATGAGTGTACTAATTTTGTTGGTAAATTGGATTTGCAAGGTTGTGTGTGTCACGACCCAAACCCCATGGGCATGCGTTAGGGAATGGAAAAGCATGAAACTTCCGAAACCCATAGTAAGCCTAAAAAATTTATCACAATAAAATTAACTCACTTTAAAGTTTTAACAAAGATCTGATAGAGTTTCCTCTGTACTGGGTGTTAAACCATAACAAACCATTGTAACTAACACTTATCAATTCCCATGATGAATGTTATTTACTATATTACAAACTCTTTCATGTACATCATATATATATGCAGCTATGTAACGCATTACAAATCAATGAATACACTCTAAATTCAATCAACATTTTAGCCTGAGTTTACATTGTATCAGAGCCTCAATGGCTTCAAACGCAAACGCATAAATCATTCTTGTAACCTCTACTTCTATTCCCACCTCAACCTCAATCTACCTCAAATTCTTTGTTAAACTCAACTCCAGAATTACCTAGCATGGAAGACACAACTTCTCCCTTTCCTCAACTCTCAATAACTCACCGACTTCATTGATGGTACAAATCCTGCACCCTTATAAACTATAACCAGCACTGATAACCTAGCCACCATCATCCCCAATCCAGCTTACCTCCAATGGTTCAAGAAGGACCAACTACTTCTCTCCTGGATACTGTCTTCACTATCCGAAGAAATCTTCCCATCATCACTAATGTTACCTCCTCTTTTGCTGCTTGGCAAATCCTTGCCAATGCCTTCGGTGCTGTTTCCCAAAATCATAAACTCCAAATAAGTATTGAACCTTAAGAGCTTAAACAATATGGCCTCTTTGTTATGCAATATCTTCTTAAAGTAAAGTCCTTTGTCGATGAACTCTCTTCTTCTAGCTGAACTCTCAGTCAAGCTGAGTTTAATGCAGTCATCTTTTGCAACCTCCATCTAGAATTTCAAAGTGTGATCACAGCTTTAAACATGCTACCTGAACCCATCTCCTTTAACGAACTTCAAAGCCACCTTTTTCCCATGAAATTCTCTTCAAAAAGCCATTAAGAACCACCCCTCGCCAACATTGCCTACAAGCCAAATCCACCTCTTCTTCCCACTCCACCCCATTACTCATCAGCACAGACCTTCCATCAACCAAATCCATCCTACTCCTAGCCCCACTACACTTCACCTCATCCTCGGCAGCTCCCTCATCAAGGACATGGTCAGTCAACTGCTTGCCAAATTTGTGGTCTCTTTAACCACACCGCTAATAACTATTGACACCGTTATCATAACTATCATCCACCCGCCATATCTTTCTTGCCCACACCTCAAGCAAATATGGCTAGTCCCCAACCATTAAACTCATAGGCATACCACTAACATATGATGATTTCAGAGTCTTTAGATGTGCAGCCTACCCTCTACTCTGCCCATACTACAAACATAAGTTCTCATATCGCTCTACCTATTGTGCTTACCTAGGCCCATCCACTCATCATCATGGGCATCGCTGCATGGATATTTCCATAGGCCGAATATATATTGTCTGGCATGAGCACTTCATCGAAACCTAATTCCCATTTCAGACAACCAATAACACACCTTCAGTGTCGAACTCCAATTCCACCACTACACCATGGCTTCAAGTCAACTCTGAAGTGCTCTCCCCTTCAGGTATGCACTCCTTACCTCAATCAAACTCTACTAATTCTTCTCCTCTATAACCTCCTAACCCAACTCTCCAACTATATCTTGTTCAACTTCATCTTGATCTACAACTAACAATCTACCTTCTACCCAATCGTCTTCCAACGACATCAACCTAGTTGTCGATCTCTCCCAATACCACCATGCTCATACTGCTGTCTTCATACCTACTACCACATCACAACCCTCAAATAACATAACACATAACATAACCTTACGCCCATCCATCATGCAAAAATAATCAACTTTCTTAACTGAATCCTCTCCCATCTCCACCGAACCATCAAACTTCACTAAAGCCAATAAACAAAAGCAATGAAAAATGAATTTGATGCACTAATTCTGACCAAAACATGGACATTAGCGCCACGACCTCATGCACATAACATCATTAGAAATAAATGGCTGTATAAGATCAAGCGAAACCCAGACAATACCATCCCAAAGTTCAAAGCACACCTTGTTGCTAAAGGCTACCACCAACAGAGCGGTATTGACTTCACGGATACCTTCAGCCATATAGTGAAGTCAACCACCATTCACCTTATCTTATCATTGGCAGTAATGTATAACTAGCCCTTGTATCAGATAGACGTCTCCAATGCCTGCCTACATGGTTTTCTTGATGAGCCTGTCTACATGGAGCAACCACAAGGCTTCATAGATGCTGATCACCTAGACTATGTCTACATATTAAGAAAATCACTCTATGGACTCCGCCAAGCACCTTGGGCATGGTTCTATTAACTACAATAATTCCTTATCTCTCTTGGCTTTATCACATCAAAAGTATTTCATTCACTTTTTATCTTCAGAAAGGGCTCCGAAGTCATACTACTCCTAGTATACGCGGATGACATCCTCATTACTGAAACCTTTTCCACACTCATTCAATACAGCCTCCAATCCCTCAAAGCAGAATTCATAATTAAGGACATTATCTCACTGAATTACTTTCTAGGGATTTAAGTAAACCGTAACCCACTTTCGATCTTCTAAAAAAAGCTGGCCTTTTTGATGCAAAAGGATGCCTCACACCAATGGTAACTATGCCACCCCTCACTAAAACCACAGGTACACCATTACCTAACCCTTCTCTATACCACCAACTTGTGGGAGGCCTCCAATATGCCACTTTAACTAGACCTGATATTGCCTTTTTTGTAAATAAAATTTGCTAATTTCTACATATACCAACTAATATTCATTGGCAATCTTTTAAATGCCTACTTCGCTACCTTAAAAACACAGCCAATTACTCCATTTTCTTCTCTAGTCACCCAAGTTCAGCTTTGCATTGTTTTTCAGACAATGACTAGGGAGGCTTCCCAGATGACAGACGTATTTCAACAACAGGGTTTGTAATCTATCATGGTCACAACCTCATCTCATGGAGTGCCAAGAAACAACCCACCATAGAAAGATCCTCCACGGAAAAGTGAGTACAAGGCTTTGGCAAATACAATAGCAGAACAGAATTGGATACAACATCTGCTCGCTGAATTTGGCTTCTCCTCCACATCCCGTCCATTCTCTAGTGTGACAACATTGGTGTTATATATATGTCATCTAACCCAATCTTCTATGCACGAAATGAACACATTGAACTAGACTATCATTTTGTTAGAGAACAAGGGGCTCAACAGAAAGTTTAGGTTCGATATCTCTATACTAAGGACTAGATCACAGACATCTTTACCAAACCTCTTGGTGTAGTTGATGGCCATTTTCATTTCAGGGCAAAGGAGCTGGATGATTTATCTTTGTCCAAGTATCGAAAAGCTAAATACCGATAGTTCTTGAGAGGAGGTGAAATGAAAAATTCATTGGAAAGGTGGAAATCCAATAAAATAAAGGTTCAATTCTTGCTACTCAAGTTCAACGCTAAATTCATTTGATCATGGTGATCACGTTGACTCTCACCTTCTTAATTATTATGGCCCCTAATCTCGATTATATAGTTCTTTAGAAAGAATGTCACACCCCATCCTCTATCCTAAGGATGAGTATGACTATAAACTAAAACCTTTGGAACAACTAAAATCACTATATACAAAATACCACTAAGTATCATTACAAGGTTTACTATGCACCAGATACAATTAATAGTAACTATTTATTTAACTTTACAATAGCCCTTAAGGCTTCTCTAAACAAAATTATCCAAAACAGCCATAGTTTATTGGCTTAACCTCCACTAAAGCTGATAACTGAGGTGCACTCGAGAACAATACTATACATGGATATATCAGTCCACAAAAAGCGTCTGAAAAAAATGATAAAATGGAGGGAATGAGTACGACTACTCAGTGAGAAGATAAGGGTATAACAAAGGGGAACATACAATGAGTTATTATATCACATTAAAAATTAAACTGTAAGGTATAACACAAACTTAAATCACTTCAAACGACTTGAATCATAATAAATACATTAAAACAACAATGAGTTCATCAAGCAAACTTTAAGGTAAATCAGTTCACCAACTCATTCATAAATCATATCATGAACACGTTGAAATTTCAATAAGATAATCAACCAGCTCTTTAAAGCATCTTCATCACGAAACTCAATCTTATCCGTAGCTTAAATCAAAACCAAGGAAAACACCATCAAATATCAACTTATATGCACTCATAGTTATGTCCTATAAATCCCTAGCAACTTTGGCCGCTGAATGTCTCACCTCGCAGCCCAAAGTGCAAATCCTCATCATATGCATGTGCAGAGACAATACCCGAAGGTAGCATATTTTATATTTTTCACCTGACATTCAAGGTGTGATCTCATAGGCAACATTACTGAGTGTATACCATTATTTCAAATATCTTTTAAACTCATTTCTCATATAATAATACCAAAACCAAAAGTAACATTATAAGTTACTAGAAAATACACATTTGCAATCACCATGTAAAAAGAGAGTTTGTATAAAAATGTCAATAAAATCATCAACTAGCCCTTTAAAGCATTTCCATCTCAAAAGTCAATCTTATCGAGAGCTTAAATCAAAACAAAGTAAAACATAGTTAAACATCAACTTGTATACACTCATAGTTGTAACTTATAAATCCCTAGCAACTATGGGCGCTAAATGTCTTACCTTGTAGCCCAAAGTGCAAATCCTCGTGATACACATGCGCAAAAACAATATATTTTCTTTTAAGCACCCGACATTCAAGGTGTGATTCCATAGGCAACATCTCTGAGTGCATATCATTTATCCAAACATCATTTAAACTCAATTCTCATATAATAGCATCAAAATCAAAGTAACATTATATGTTCCCAATTTTACTAGAAATTACGCATTTGCAATCGTCAAGTAAAAGAGAATTTTAACTAAAAATCATTTCTCAATATATATATATAGTAGATTTAAAACTATGATGTTATACCATTATCTACTCACCTGTAACAGACAACAAGACTTCTAACTAGGAGAAGCCACACCACTGTCTACATCATAATATGGTTATTTACCTAAATGAGGAAAACATGAATACCACATCAAAGATAGGTCTAAGCCTAAATTACACTATTTTATTTAAAATTTCTGCAGCGTTTCGGCATATATAAATGCCTCCCAAAAATTCTCAAATATTTAATAGAGCTTAAAAATAAATTTTTGGTACAAGTTTTCCACAAAGCTCAATATAAATGCCCATTTTTCTTTTCAAAATTATCTCTTTTTTTTCTAAACAAAAATTGTAACAATAACAACAACAATAATAATATAAAAAACTATAATCAAAATTGGGCATTATTCAAGAAAATCATTCTAAAATAAGAAAATTCATATAAATTTCTCAATTCAAATATACATACAAATATATATATATATATATATATATATATATATATATATATATATATAAACATGTTTTAAGTAGTATTTATAAACACTAAAAATAGCTAGAAAACAAATATGAAATTTACTTCTATAATATTAAAATACTAATTACTCAATTTATTCTTTCAATTAAATTCTTAATTAAACCTTAAGCTTGAGAGTTAAAACAAAATTAATTACTTTAGTTAAATCTAAGATAAATACCCAAATCTCTAATCTTGCAATTGAAATTCTATAATCAAAAATTAATTGAAGATTAAAGAAAAAGCTTACCAAAATGATGAAATTAAAAGAGACCCAAGTGCTTGAAATCCCTCAATCTAACAAAGAATACATGAGAACCAAGCTCTCCAAGTGATGAGGACTGAAGCTTTGAGGTTTAGAGATGATAGAGCTTGATAAAATGAGGTTTCTTTGGTGGAAATTGGGGAAAATTTTAGCAATCCACTTCCCTTCTCTATAAATATAATTTTTTATTTTATTTTATTTTATTTGAGAAAAACAACCCCTCTTTCCCTTTTGTCCCGGTGGTTCTCTACTCACTTCCATTTTTTTTTGCCACAGTAAAATTCTAAAAATTCTTTCTTTTTTTCCGTTGAGTATGGCCCTCCTTCTCCCCACTTCTTCTTATCCTAATCTTATCTTATCCCCTTTTTTTTAACCAATAAAATGTTACCACAAATATTAGTTCTAGAAAAATCTACATCTAATAAATTATTTTTTTCTATACTTATTCATTTATTTATTTATTTTGAACAGTTAAATATTGCCACATAAAACTTCTAGCAAAGTCTTAAAATTTACACCTATCCTCAACTTTCATTACATATTCAAATAATTCTAAATAGTTTTTTTTTATATATTTATTTATTCATTTTTTTTTAACCTGGAGCTAGGATATTACAAAGAATAGAACACATTTTGCTTAGTATACAGAAACAGATTATAATAGAGATATACATACACAATTCAGAAAAGACGGTGACTTAAAGAGAAGAAACACCTTTGTTATAAGCAGAGGATTTTATTAATAACAATTCACGAAAAACATAGTCTGATGATGCCACCTTATCCGAATCCACAGGCCTTCTCAAAAGTCCCAACCCATACAAGCTCATGCAAGTGAAAAAACTGAGAGAAAATACAAAAATCATGGCAAAATAACAAACAAAGCCAGCCATACAAAGAATGCAATGGTGCTATCAAACCATCAACAACCAACAACCATGTAAAAGAGAGCAGCAATGAGATAACACAACCAAAACACTTGCTTGACTCAAAAGGAAGATAGAGGCTCAAATGCAGAAGAGAAAAAATAGTTACGGATGATTCCTATCACAGCTTGTTGAGAATGCATATATCCCACATTGGTAAATTACAAAGGAGTTGAGTGGCTTATAATGTGATGGACTTGGACCCTAACACAAGCCAATTGGTTTTGTGTTAGATGGGTTCAACCCCACTTATGAGTCACTTGTGTACGTGGACTTGCACTCCTCCCCGAGGCCTGTCAAGTGTAATTGTCACAGGCCCAATTACACTTGAGGGGGGAGTGTTGAGAATGCATATATCCCACATTGGTAAATTACAAAGAATTGGCTTGTGTTAGATGGGTTTAACCCCACTTATGAGTCACTCATGTACGTGGGCTTGCACTCCTCCCCGAGGCCCGTGGATAATTTTCACACAGCTGGTAGCAACCATTTCTTTGAATAGTTTTCTTTTCGATTTCAATATGCGGAATGTGAGCAATCTTCGGCCAATCAGCAGCCATGTTGTTCTTGCATCTTTCTGACAGTTGGGGACATGTACAGATGCACAAATTTTGGAAAGTAGTAATGTTCATCATCCATTCCGGTAAACACATAAAAGTAGTACATGAATAGATGCTAAGTCACTGGGGGGCGGTGACATATAAAAGCCCCTTTGGAAGAGACACCAAATTTGGCATCATTATAAATGAAACAGAACAAAGGGTTTTAAGGTCTTTCCATTGTGTTCCATCATCATTCTGATCATGAGACAGACTTGTCATTGTTGGGCAATCCACAAACTGTAGAGATTGGAGGGGACTGAGGTAACAAATCAACTCCTCTGACAGAAATTCTAAATCCATTCTCCCAATTGTTAGATCTCTTAATTTGGAGAGAGGAGGCGAAGAAGAGCAGGGCTGAGATCCGAAAACATGTTCAGTATTTTCACCAATGACTTCACACATACACAATCGAAATACAACATTTCCAAAGATGGAAACAATGGTATGGAATGCAGGTTAGGACAAGAACCTATGCTCAAATAGGTAAAGCAGGGAAATGTTGGAATCGATTTTCCATATCCATTACTCGTGTAGCTCCACCATCCTTTCAAGTTGTGGCAGCTTTCAAAGGGGAGCCTCTCCAAGGAAGGAAATAATGATGATGATCATTGTCGACCATTGAAATTCACTTCAATATCTATATACTTGAGATTATTGCATCAGCAAATCTCCAAACTTTTAAGTAAAAGAAGATGATCAAAAGGCGGGAGACACTTGATATTTTTGCAGTTATGAAAAGAGATGGACGCCAAATTTATAAGGGAAGAGAGCCAGCTTGGAAACTCATCTCCTTTGTACAAGCACAAGGACAACTCTTTCATATTTTGGTGTGGTTAAAAAGCTTCTAATGCCCTTTCATCATCATCTGTGTCGTTGTCGTCATCATCATCATATGAGTACGCACTTCTTCATTTGTACCTTTCACTTCACTCCCTTTAAGATGCCACAAATAATTCCTTGTTAAACTTAATTCTTGCAGGTGTTGTTGATAGGATAACCATTGTATACCACTTTGTACTGTGTTAGGACTCTATCACTAAGATAGTATTCAGTTGTATCAACCTGTATATATTGTTACTAAGCTAATGACAAATACTAAGCTCATTCTCTCATCACAATTACAGTTGTTTCCCTTTCAAATTGGCCACCTTAAAATCAGATGCAGCATCTTTCACATATCGCAGATTGGTGATGTCCAACCTACCTCTTAAATGTTTAATGTATGCAATTCTCCAAGTCCATCGCTGTGCTTGACGACAGAGTTATCCTTGGCTAGTGTTAACAGAAATAATCTTTCCATGCATGTAATTTTACCAATGCCACATGGGATGTGAGTCAACTCATAGCACGTGCTATTGTCCTTTGACAACTGTGTTAGTTCTTTACAGCCACAAAGATTCAGAACTTGTAAGTTCTCACTTTTGTGATAGAATCAGGAAGTATCTTGATATCTTCATTTGAAGAAGGATCTAGATACCTCAGATGCTTCAATTTGAAAATGGAACTGGGCACTGTTGAGATCCCCAAGCAAGACATTTTTAAGACCCTTAATCGGCTTAAATTGCAAAATATAGCATGGCCTTGTTCTTCAGTAATGATACGATATCCTTGTTCATCAGAATTTATCAGGATTAATGTTCATCAGAATTTGTCAGGATTAATGTTCATCAGAATTTTATGAAAGAGGGAAATTACTTTTATATATATGTACATTTATGTATATA
>CATIWK010102036.1:0-14415 GCA_949634005.1 Mallotus japonicus
CACTAAAGGCCGACTACAAAACAATAGAGGTCCATGAACATGAAAGAAAGTCCGTATTCAATTTGATTAACAATGGATATGTCCATTTGCTTTCTAAACACCATTTTCATAGCTAAAAAAAAGAACATAATCCTAATCAACCGTTTATTGCTTGAAGGAACAAATAAAATGAGAGTTAATCAATTAGTTATTATTTTGATTGTTCATTCATTTTGTAGTATTTATTTGGTTAGAGGGTGATTTGATTCTGAATTTGTTCAATTAAAGTGGCGGATAACATTGTGTTTTTTTTTCTAAAAAAAATTTAAGCTATCTATATCCTCTTGTAGCAATTTTTTTTTTCTTATAAGCATATAGTCTTGTAAATGGAGAGTAAGGTTTTCATTCAATAAAGAATTAATTTTCAATAAAAGTTTTAAAAAATAAATATCGACATAAAATGGATTAAAAATAAAATAAAAATTATAAATTTATTAAGTAATATTTAAAACATAGATACTAATATCATTTTAATTTTACTTCTATAGTCTCCTATAAAGATGTCTATTTTTAGATCATAACGCATGTGCGCACACGTATTATGGTCTGAAAATAAATAACACTTAACTTATATTTAAAAGGATATAATAAGTATGTATTATTGTAAGCGGTAGAGTTTAGTGTGCGTCCAAATGTTTGGTGACTACGGCGTTGTGTAGGCTTACGGCGGTGTGTGGGCTCGAGGTCCACCAGGGAATACAATCACTGGCCATAAGGTCTAGATCGAAGACTTAACTTATATTTAAAAGGATATAATAAGTATGTATTATTGTAAGCGGCAGAGTTCCGTATGCGTCCAAATGTTTGGTGACTATGGTGTTGTATAGGCTTACGGCACTGTGTGGGCTCGAGGTCCACTAGGGAATACAATCACAGACCATAAGGTCTAGATCGAAGATGGGAGTTGCCACCTGAGTGAAATTTAGAACACACTTTTATAGTAAATGGATCCCATGGAAGGCCCAGTAGCCATCCTTGAAGACTAGATTCAAAAATTAGGTATGAATTTTAGCATGCCTATCCAACCTTGTGGTTGGCCTCCGTTTGTGTTTTATGTTTTATTATTTTTAATTATTTAGTTATTTCCTTATACGTGCAATTAATGCAATTTTTAATAACCATAAGTTATTTATCAAGTTATACAGCCAAAAACATCACGTTACATCCATCCATTCATTCACAGTAGTAAAATAAATAAATAAAAATAAATGTGCACACAAAGAAATGGAAAGAAAAAATAATTACAACCCTTTTTGCATACACAATAAATCAAATAAGATAACAATAGAGTATAGTCTAAAACTAACAATGATCCTTACCTAAAAATGGGAAACAAATTAATATTAATCCATAAAAATAACCTACAAAAAGAAGAGAGTTTGTTCATAAAATAATAAAATGATAAAAATCAATAAAATTTTACTAAAACATGTTAAATTAAATCCAAACATGAATATGGCAGAAACAAATTATTAATTAAACCTAAAACAAATAAAATTGAAAATGACATTTATGATTGGAAGTAATCTATCAATAATTGCAATCCACGAAACTGAATAAACAACTTAATTTTATGGTAAATGCCCAACATAAATATGATTGTGGATCATATCTTGTGCAATAAAATGCATCACAGAGGGAAAAAATGCAATTAGATCCACAAAATTAAGAAACACATAATAGGTAAAATTAGCTTCATCAGGGTGGTCCCTGACCATGCAAAAGTGGCGCCTCTGTAATAAGACGTTGCCTTAATGGAACTAAAGCGAGATAGCAATGCTTTAATATGCTAAAGCGACGCTTCATCGATGAAGAGTCGCTTTAGTGTACCCAGATTCAGATAGAAAAAAAATGAAAATTTCTTATAAACACTTCTCTAAAAAAAAAAGGACCTGATGCAAGTAACACTTATGAACTCAATCATGAAATCACATTGAATCAGGCATATAGAATCACGTATCATTCATTCGTTTTTAAAACATGATTTGAATTGTTTAGGATGACAAGAAATCAAAGAAAACAAAAGAAGAGTCTTTTTGCTCTAACACCTAGTTAACCCCCCTGTCTTGGCCCCTAAAAGTGTCTTAGAATAGCAATGATGAGTTCCAGATAGTGTAAAGCCGACCAAATTCTTCCTTTGTTAAGCCAGAACCTTTATTATTTCCCCTCCTTGTTGTTACTGTTTTGCTCTTTCAATTGCTATAGACCCTACAATCTTTCAGCTAACTCTTTCTGCTCTTTTTTGGTTTCCACTCTGAATTCTCTTTTCTTTAAGTTCTCTCTAGGTTTTTCCTCCCAGAGCTCTCAATTTTTTCTCTCTGGTTTTCCCTCAGGATTTTCTCTTTATTCCTCTTTGCTTTATTATTGTTTTTTTAACGTTGTTATCTCCTTTTTTTTAACCTCCCTCTTTTGATTCCCTCTGATTTTTTTGTTCAACACCATAACCACTTCCCCCTATCTTCTCTAAGTCTTCCCCTGCCATTCACAACAATCTCCTACATGTTTAAAAAAATCTTATTGCAATATGGTGTCTTTCAATTATTAAAAAAATAACTTTACATCACTAAGGTGCTGCCTCAAGAAGAACTGGTACATAGGGGTGGTCAATTTCTGACCGACCACTGAATTCCAGCCAAAATTGAACCAAAGTATAGGTTCGGTTTGGTTTCCAAAATTTTTATGTGGCGGTTCGGTTGAGAGATGTGGGGAATTCGATAGTCAGTTTCGGTTTGGATTGAATAATCGACTGAATTTCTGAATAATATTAAATATAAAACGACATCATCTTCTCAAATAACCTACTTCTAAATACAAACTTAAACTAACCCTAAATCTCATTTCTAACCTAACCCTCCCCTCTCGCCGCCTCTGCCTCTTCTTTCTTCTCTCTCGCAGTCTCGCGAACCTTCTTCATCCACTAACCCTAATTCCCAAAATCTCTAATCTTGTAACCCTAAATCCCTAATCCAATCCCTTCTACCTCACCTCTCACCATCACCTGCTTCTTACAGTTGATTCAAAATGCTCCAATAATTTCTTTTGTCTCTTTTCTTCCATATAATAAATACACAGTGGCTCAAAAAACTATTAATCGATTTACAATTGACTTGTAGTTGATTATTCAAAAAAGGTAGTGGTGTTGAGGATTTTTTTGCTATCCTTTTGCATGTATGCATGCTTATTGTGATATGTTTGATCTGTTTGTTTTGTATCATTTTTGGAGTTCATCTATTTGATTGTTGTTTAATATGTTATTTTTTGGGGTAAACCATTGATATTTGAGGGTGGATCCATTTGCATGCTTGGGTGGAAGCATTATATGATGCTTCTGTGTTTAAAAAAGACACTTTATGTGTGATTTTTGTAATGTTGTTTCTCGATCTTTCTTTTTCAAAGGTTTTTTTCTCGATCTGTTGATCTATTGGTGGAAACATGATATGTTGGTTCTATGTTGATAAAAGAGTCTTAAAAATGTGTGATTTTTGGGTTGTTATTTCTTAATATTTCTTTTTAATCTGTTTGGTTTTCTGTGGATCTGTTGATCTATATTTATGTGTTTAGAAAAGACTTCGTGTGTTTAGAAAAATGCTTCATATCTCTCGATTTGTTTCACTTGTGTCTCGATCTATTGGTTTTCTAAATAGTCTTGATATTTATCTATTTTCTTTGAACATGTGACCATTATTTTTTCACTGACTTTTCATGTTATTGTTTTGAAATGTTGCAGTGTGTTGCAATCATATTCTGTGTACACAAATATTGTGCACATAATTAATAAAATTGAGTGGAAGCATAAATGTTGCTTTATGGTATATAAAGGTTTATGACAGCTTTAATAAACATTCAGATTTACTTGAATTTCAATTCAGTGAATTTGAAAAGAAAAGGGTGGAAGCTGGTTAGCCTTTGATTCACTGTGCCCTCCTTGACTCCTTTCATACACTCCCAGTCTTAAGGAGTCTTATGGTGTGTCTGTTAATATATCAAGTTTATTCTTTATAGTGGGCTAGCACCTTTGAAATTAATTATCTATTATTTTAATTTCATTCAAATGAAAGAGAATACTAATACTGCTGCACCTAGTAGGGCTAACATCAATGAGCTTGAGGCTCAGAAAGCGGTGGAAGCATAAAAGGAAATAACTACTCCTAAAAAAAGAAAAAAGACAGTATCGTGCTACTATTCTCCATGCTCATTCTAAACTTAATGGCACATCATCACTTAGAAACCATTTATTGCATTGCACTCAACACCCTGCATGCTTAAGAAAGTTCAAAGAACTCTTTGAGTTGGCTGGAGTTGAGTGTAAATCTACTTTGGTTTTAGATGTGGCCACACGGTGAAACTCCACCTATCTAATGTTGAAAACTGCAGGCCAATTTCAAAGGGCTTTTGAAAAATATGAGGAAGATGACACTACTTTTAGGGTAGATTAGCAAATGATATCCCTGATCTATTGGACTGGTTGATTGTCAATAAACTTGTTGACATGCTGTAAGTATTTTATGACATGACATTGAGAATAAGTGGTTCTCAATATTTTAGATCTAATTCATTCTTCTCTGAGATATCTGACTTGCACGATAAAAGACTGGCAGAATTCATCTGATTTGTCTGTTCATACTATGGGAATCAATATGAGAACAAAATTTGATAAATATTGGGGAGACCCTCAGAAAATTAATACACTTATTTTTATCTCTAACATTCTTGATCCTAGAGATAAACTTGAGTATATAGAATTTTCTTTGAAGCAAATCTATGGTGAAATTGTTGGTCAAAATTTGTGCAACACAGTCACATCTGATCTTAACTTGCCGTTTGAGGATTATGTTTCAATATATGGTTCTTCTTTTACATCTGTTGTGTCTGCTTCTAAAAGTGATTCATCATGTGCTGTTTCTGAATCTGAGTTGGTTGGCCGAGGCAAATTAATATCTTTGTTAAAGGCCAAATTTAAGAAACAGAAAATGGATAGTGGTGGAAGTTCAATTCTGAGAGGTTTCCTATCCTCTCAAAGATGGCTCGAGATGTCCTAGCTGTGCCAATTTCGACAGTAGCTTCTGAGCCTGCCTTTAGCACCAGTGGTTGTGTGCTGGATCCTTTTGGGAGTTCATTGACTCCAAAGATTGTTCAGGCACTTATTTGTACCCAGAATTGGCTAAGATTGCCAAACAGCCAACTGTCAGTAGAAGAATCCCTTGATGAACTTGAGAATATTGAATAAGGTGTTAAAAACAAAGTTTATTTCTTTTTTTTTTCTTTAGTTTTTCATTTATGTTTCTGTTCTTCTATCTTATTCTAATTTTTTTCATCTTTTGTTCAGATCTGCCACAACCATAACCACAAGAAGTTGGCGTTGGCCCTTCAACATGAAATTGGAAGTTATAAGAACTATTTTTTGTGGCACAGTGACAGTTTGGTGGTTGCACACTGCAGCAGCATCTGCCACTACCCCTGAATCTTGTAGTTTGATATTTTCAGTAAATAAGCTTTTCATTTATTTAATTATCTCTTTATGCACGCTATCATGCTTTGGTATCCTTTGATATAGGTGCACACGTGACCATTATTTAAATATTGTTGCAGTGCACCTAAGAGGCAATGAAGAAGCTTCCACCCTATATTATTTGATTATATCTTTTGGGTTGCTTGGTAGTATTTCTTTGGTGGCTTTTTTTTTTTTACAAGCTATCAGAAATATTGCTGCATTCCAATTATATGATTGATATTTGATTCATTGACTTCTAGCCTCTTCTTTTAATCTCTGGCTGTGATGATGCTTCCACCCTTGAAATTTCTGATATTTCAGGATACTTACAATAGTTTTGCTTGGTGGCCTTTTGTGTCTTCAGATTATTATTCTGAAAGATACAGTTGCTGCCTTATCTATATTTGTATGCTGAACATGAAATGATATAAAGCAATATGAGCCTCTCTGAATTTGCATTTTCTTTTTTATTCATTTTATTTATCTTATTCTTATTTTATGTTTCATTTTGCAAACAATTTAAGTCAGATATGCTTGCTGCTTTTTTTTTTGTGCAAGCTGTGAGGCAGATGCATTTTTGTCAATTACACAAAGAAAAAGTTCTGCAATGCCTTATTTTTTTTGTATTTGCATACTCTTTTTGTATAAAGTAATTAGTTGTAATTAATTACTTTAGACTTTTTTGTATATTTTGTTGAAAGAAACTAGATTTTAGTTTAATTACTTTAGGCCTGTAAAAATTGGACCTAATATATTTTGTAAATGGGCAAGGCCCAAAAATATTTAGTAATATATACAATTATATATTTAATTCCTTTAGGCCCAACCCAAAGGCCAAAACCGATGTTCTGAACGAAATTTCCGACAACATTCGAAAAACCGATGTCTCGGTTTTCATATAGAATTCGGTTCGGTTCAGTTCCAAAATTAAGCTTCCATTAACCAATTAGTTTTGGGGTCCAGCAAACTTAACCGAATTGACCGATGAACACACCTAAATGTAATTATAAAAAAATTGAGGGGTAAAAAGGTAAATATCACAAATAAAGACGTCACTACTCGCGACACCGAGCATTATTCATTCAAACTATACTTACTAAGAATACGGACTAACCACATCAAACCCAACATTTTTATTTTTATTTTTATGATTGATGATAGTTGTGATTTTTCCCTTCCTTCAGTTTTAATTTCTCGGAGTTGTTATTTTCTATTTTTCTTTTTTCACAATTTATTTGTTATTTTTCATGTCCTCTTAATTTTTATTTTTTTTATTAAATTTAGGGATTTTTTCATAAATAGCTAAAAAACCAAAAATAATATCAAAAACCACATTGACCAAAAGTATTTTAAAAAATAGCTTTAAAGAATTTTTTTTTTAAATCTAGACCATGGCTCTTCTGGAAACTGTTTCAACAACTAATCACATCACCAATTTGATCCTTCTATTTTTTTTAATCAAAATTTTTTTTCTACTTTCTTCATTTTTTCTGTCAACATTTTTTTGCTAAACTTTTTTTTTTCTATTTTTAAGGTATTGTTTTTTTATCAATATTTTTTTCTCAATATTTTTTTTACATTTGATCATTGTACTGACCAACTGTAGGACCCACCACATCACGTCAAATCCACAAATTAAATTCAGAATCAGTACCCTTATGCCTAGCTAAAATATGTTACATTAATTAATAGCCTATAAACAAATCTAAACTGTAGATAAATAACCATTATACTGCTCATCTCTTTTTTTTTTTTTTGAAAAATTTGTACTGCTCATCTCTTGCTATATATATATATAAGAATTTCTGGAAATCTTGACAGTGATTCTCTATTTTTATTTTTTTTAGATATATATTTATATTTCTTGCACTTTTTATTCTTTTCTCTTCCCATAATTAATCAAAGCTGACTAAGACCAAAAGCCAGCATAAAAGTGAGTTGCAAATTCAACAACCACAATAACTGGAACCAAACAATCTAAGAAAATAACAACCAAAACATCATAGCAAAGACGGAAAAAAAAGAAAGCTTTCTTTCCCAAAATTTCCCCTTTTTCCTTCTTGTTTTAATAGCAAAATAGCATATGCACATATCAAAACCCATTACAACATGATATTAAAAAGAGAGTCAATTAAAACTGGTCAAATTTGACCAAGACATATCAAAACCTACAAAACTCAATTAAAATATATTAAATATTATTTTTGAACAAACATAAATTTTTACAAGTTTTTTTTTTCAAAAAAAAAATTATCTTAAATTTATTAATCATCAATATGTAACATATTTACAATTTTTATGGTGTATTTGTAACATAAAAAAAAAACAACACTGAAAAAGCAAAAAGCAACAATAAGTAACAACATTGAAAAAAAAACAACAACAAGCAACACAAAGCAAGAACATGCAACACAAAGTAACAACACTGAAAAATGAAAAGCAACGAAAAACAATAACACTGAAAAACAGAAGCAACTACAAGCAGTAATAAGCAACAACACTTAAAAATAAAAAGCAACAAAAAACAACATTGAAAAACAGAAAGCAACAACAAACAACAATGAAAAATCAATAAATATTTTAATTAATTTAAAAATTATTTGTACCTTCAGAAGAAATTAATATGCCATAAAATGTTTTGTCATTAATCATAATGTTTTATCCTGCAGATAAAACTACCTTTGTGTCTCCAAAAAATATCAAATCGATAAAACTCAATTCCATAATGTAAATATACAATCATGTGAGCTGAATGGAACACTAGTCTATGCTCTAGCCTTTATACAACAATAAATTGTGTGTCCTACAAAAGGTGACGAGTGTAATTTTCCAAATGTACTACAAAACCCAGAAGGAATTGAGGGGAGAAAATGAGCATGTAAAACCTTTTGCGGGCCATTCATGATGAAATCTTCAAGCTGCATGCATGAACATTCATCTTTGCACGCTATTAGAATAATGACATCATCAATTTCTTTACTTTCAAGCAAATCATCTTTGATCATCTTCGATCAATAAGGCCTGCTTTTGTCTTTCTTCCTCTATCTCTTCAAGAATCTCCTATTATAGAATAACCACATTTAAATTATTAATTTTTCATTCCAAGTATTCAACCAAAGATATAGACATTAAAATAACCAGAAAACAATGTGACAGCTGAAAAAGGCAGCTCACTTATTACAAATCAATTGCTCGTAAATATAAGGTCACAACTAGATATAGCTATAAAAATAACATAGAAAATGGAACTCACTCACTCACACGTAACACCTTCCACTTTGGAGCTACCTCCAGAAGTTTCTTTAATATAACTCCACCATTTGCACTCATGGATGAACTACCATGAACTGCTAGATAAGCATACAAACATCAACAAGCAAAAGTAAGGCCACAAAAGTGATTGTCACATAATAATAATAGCAATAAAAGAATACTAATGCCCTCACCTTCTTCCTCATTATCATTATCCCTTTTCATCTTTCTCTGTTTGCCCACAATGCTCTTACTTGAGCCATTTACTTTTTACGTCATTTGACCTTGCCAAACCATATACTTGCTTCTTTGCATAATCAAATATCTTAAAGATAGACTCTGCAAATATCCAAACAGATCGAAAACTCTCTAACACTCTAAGCGTATCCAAATATTTTAAATAACTTACTGCATCATTCCTACCCAAAATCCATATCCAAATCAAATTCATAATTACTTCAAAGTTCATGCAAACTAAAAATAAAATTAAAATACCCCTCAAGAAATTACAAACATGACTCGGCTTAAAGTTATCAAACAATTATCAAACACAAATGAGCATTACCTAATAGGATAATCAAGCAACTTTCTCAAAGTCTTCAAATCAGCTGTTCATTTTATCAAGATAATCAACCAATTGCTTAGTCCTTTTCCGCTTCTGATCGCCTCGATTGAGGCCGTGAAGGCGTACACTTCCAAATCAGTTGTTAAAATTATATTTGCCTGAGATAAATAAGCAGTTAAAAAAAATTCATCAAAAAATGAACAAAAGCTTAACTAGGGCCACTGAATGGAATAGCGCCGAGATTGAGACCGACAACGATGGTAGGAGGAGATTGGACATGAAGGATGATGAAAGAATCGCCGGAAGTTTCAGAAGAGCTGGGAGCCGAAGATCGGAGCTTGAAATTGTTGATCGCCCATTTCAAGGTGTTCATGCTCTCTTCGCTGCCGTCGACGGCCACAATCACGATTCCAAGATTCGCCAGCATGATTATTTTGAGATTCGACAATCCAACAATGTCGCTCTTCCGATTGTTGCTCTAACGAGCAGAATACATTCAACTTACAAGAGAGTTTGGCAGTAAATTTGATGGAGAAACCATCATTTGGTTACTTAAACAAGCGGAGCTTGCTATAAAGAATTAAAAAACATGGGAAAACGCCGAGAAAGTTATTTTTGAAAGATAAAAGAAAGGCAGTCCAAAATTGAAAATGCCAAAATCAGTTATGAAAAAATAAAAATGGTCGGACTATAAAAGAAAGAAGTCTGGTCAAACAGGCCATTTTTTGTAATTTCCTCTTAAATTTATTATAATAACTTCCTATTTAATATAATAATAATATTTATTATTATTGTAATTTATATTATATTATTTAATATTAAATTTATTTATTTTATAAAAAATTTTAAATCATGCACATTTAATTAATTTCAATTTGAAACCATGAGAATACTGTAGTGGTCGTGGAAGTAGTGGAGGTTATGATGGTGGTGGTGTTAGTGGCATAGGTTGTGGTGGTGGTGGTGGTGCTACAACCATTATGTCAGGAGGTTGTGGTGGTAGTGGCAGCGGAGGTCATGGTGATAGTGAAAATAGTGGAAGTTATGGTGATAGTGGTGGTGGAGGTAGCGGAGTTTGTGGTGGTGATAGTAAAGGTTGTAGTGGTGCTGCAGTCATTGTATTAAGAGACTGCGGTGGTGGAAGTGGCAGAGATTATGATGTTGATGGAGGTAACAAAAATTGTGATGGTGGAGATAATGAAAATTATGGTGATAGTGGTAGTAGTGTTGTAGCCACTATGTGAGGACACTGTGATGATGGCAAAGGTTATGGTGATAGTGGTGGTGGTAGCGGAGGTTATGGTAATTGAGAAATATTAATTGAAAATTTTTTAAATATTTTTTATTAATTTTCTAAAACATTTTATAATTTAAAAAATTTAAAAATAAATTTTCAAATTTTTTTAAATTAAAAAATATAAGGCTCTATTTGTTTACAAAAAATATTTTATCTTTGGAAAATATAGAAAATATTTTCCATAAAATTTATTTTCCAAAAAAAATATTTTCCAATGTTTGGTTGCAACAATAGAATTAAATAAATGAGGAGAGAATGCATTGAAAAATAAAAAAGAATGCAACAAACGAGGAGAAAAGACATTGAAAAAGTTATTGGAAAATGATTTATCATTATTAGAATGGAAAATTATTTTCCCTTATTTTGAAGTTATTTTCCTTTAACTTATTTTTTTTAGTAATCCAAACACTGGAAAATAAAAAAAAAATATTTTTTCTAGAAGAATATTTTACTCAAACAAACGGAGCCTAAATAATAAATTATATTAATTTTTTTTTTGAAAAATATGCCTTTCCCATTTTACTTTTCTGTTCATGGTAAATTATATCATGGACCCCTGTCCATATTGCAATATAAATTAGAAGTCTATTACATGTGTGAGTCTTTTTATTTAACGCTTCTTCTCCTTTTTTTTTGGGATTTTTACAAAAATACCTATTTTTTATGTCAGATTTTTAGCAAAATACCCATATTTTGTCAGATATTACACGCATGCCCTAATTTGTCTTCCGTCATTTACGTTCACCTTCCTCGCGTCTTTTTCTTCCTTTTTTTATTCTTCATTTTCCTTTTTTTTTTTTTCAATTTTTCTTTGGTTTCAGCCTCTTTTTCTTCTTCATTTTTTTTTCTTCAGTTTCCTCTATTAATGAAATCGGCTCCCTGACACATGAACCTCGGGATCACTCTATCAAAAGTCGATCCTTTGTAGTGCAGTGGCTTCCTACTCCTTTATGTGCAAAACCCTAAATTAGCTCTTGAATCTCCTCCTCCGATTGAAGGTACCTACAATTGCTTCTGCGCCACTTACACTGTAAGTTCTCTCTCAATTTGATTGTATTTTCTTTTGCAAATCTTGACCATTAATGGTGTTTTTTTTTTTCATTTTTTCGGTTCCTTTTGTTTGGTAGACTAAATATGTGCTTCCTTCAAGCAAGGAGTGCGTCAGCTTTACCCTTTAGCTCTGATGAATTATGCTGCCTTTAGCCAAATTAGAAGAGCACAAATCACTACAACAGTGTACCATATCTTCTTTTTTTTTTTTTTGAGCAAGCGTGTACCACATCTGCATAGCTAGGAATGCAATTGTCTCTTAACACGAGTTTTTTAGTGCTGATAGGGTTTTGAATCTTATTAGAATGGATATTTTGTTGAAATTTCGGTCTTGTAGCAGTAACATATATGTAGCTTATGTTATTAATAAATTCAACTACATTAAAATGAGTTAATTCTTTTGTTTGTTGTCTGAATTTTTAGTGTAATTTCGATTAAAGTTTCCTATTCTATTTTTTTTTTGTTTGGGTGAGGTTGTGAAAGAATATGATAGAAACAGGAATGATAAATTGAGTTTTCTTACCATCTATTTGAAGCCTGTCATATCAAAATAATAAGCTCATTAAAAATAATTGTAAAGTGGGAATTTTAGGAAAATTGTAGTAGTTTTGGCAAAAAAAAAAAAAAGTAAGGACATAAATGAAGCAAAATAGAAAGTTTCTTTTTACAAAACATAAATTCATAAACATGCTTGTGCGTACTTCAATTTTCACATTGAATAGCTCTTATACTGTAATTCTTTGTCTTGTGCCAATTGTTGCATAGCTGGTGGTGGCCATAAGAATTGGCCTTGCCTAGAAACTGGGAATCCTCTAAGTTGAATGTGAGTTTCAAGACTTGAGATTCCCTCTACTGTTAAAATATTTCATGCTCAGGTCGATCTTGTTTAGCTCTATTATATAATATGCGCATATTTTGCAACAAACAGCATGTTGGTATTCTTCTCCGTCCTTATTTGGAACCATGATTATTTTTATTGCCTTTTGTAGAAAATTAAAAAATTTTAATTTTATATTTTGTTTACCATCATTTATCAATGTTGATGTGAGTTTATTATTTTTATAATAAGTTATAAGAAATTATTATTCCTATTATATAATTTACAACATATTAAATCTATATTAAATCAAAAATAATAATAACACAAAATAAAATTTAAATTTGTAATATCTCATTCACTATTATCATCTAGTTTCTTGTTGTATCGTATATATCTTTACCTTTACAGATACGACATGTTACAGATTTATAAACTATAAATTTTTTTTTTTTATAAATTAGTCACCATAAAAATGATAATTTTTGTTAGATATTGATAAATGAAAAGGGTTAAACTTGAAATTTTTGCTATTCGATTAGCTTATTCATTATTATTCTTATTGTTGATGTAAATTATGTAGTTAAATGCACAAATTATATAATGTTTGATGAACCATATCAAGATATAATTGATACTAAAGTATGATTTATATTGGAATTGGAGTGTGTTGAAATAGGTTGTTGAAAATGCAAAATATGTGGCATATTCATTATTCAGTTAACTACATTTTTGAATATTATTCGAATATTTTCTGAATATAATTTGTATATATTGAAAGTGCAAAACATGTGTTATATCATTATTCAACATTTTTAAATATTATCCGAATATTTTACGAATCTTATTCGTATATGTTGAACATGTAAAACATGTGTCATATTCATTATTCAACATTTTTGAATATTATTTATATATATTCGGAATTTTATTTGTGTTGAAAATGCAAAACAGATGTCATATTCATTATTCAACATTTTTGAATATTATCAGAATATTTTCTGAATCTTATTGGTATATGTTGAACATGCAAAACATGTGTCATATTCATTATTCAAAATTTTTGAATAGGCATAATACATATGCCGCTCCCTGTACTTGCCACGATTGATCATTTTGCTACCTGTACTTTAACTTTTGCCAGATTGCTACCTCAACTTGGCTATAACATGATATATAGATACCTGTCCGGAGGAGTTGCAAATAAATGATACGCGTGTAGATTAGTTGCGCTGACTAGGATTGTACATGATCGACACATGTAAAAGTGAAATTTTGACTTAAACCTAAATTAAGCTTTAAACCTATAGCTCCCTTCACTATACGAGAAAGGAAAAAAAACTGCTCCTACTGATGCAAACTACAGCTTAAGAATCCAATCCCTAAAATTTCTATCCCTAAAATGATCGAATGAAGATATGAGTGTCTATTTCATCTCAAAACATGTAACTCCTACATTATCGATTGAAGCAAAGAGCATCGTTTAGTAATTGAGGGTAGGTTTTTGTTGCGAAATAAAAAAGAAGCAGAGACAATATTGTTAGAAGTTTGAAGCTGTGAATGCCTGTGTTAGACGCTTGAACCAGAGAAAGAAGATAGTCAGGCTTCTAAAGAAAAACAAAGCTAAAAGATAGTTGGCAATTTTTATAAAGAAACTCAGGTACATTTTTATCCTCATTGAGAAGAAAATATGTTGTCTTTTAACTTGGTTTTTTCGTTATTATAGGTTAAAGTTAGGTTTTTTTTTTGGTTGCATGCACTGCAACTTTATTCTACTCATCTGTCAAAGTTGGGTTTTTTATTTCATTGCAAACAATTTTAGGATTGAAGCTGTTTAGTTATGTTAGTGATATTTTAATGTTGTTTATGCAGAATGGACAAATTTTCTGTAGATTATTATCATG
>CATIWK010102053.1:0-16632 GCA_949634005.1 Mallotus japonicus
ATAGAAATAAGTATGAAATTCAATGTTTTATTATTAATAAAATATTCTTAAATATTTAAAAATTTTCTAAAAATTACAACACATAATTTAACATATACTTAAAAATTAAGAAAATATAAAAATATGAAAATTCAAAAAAAAAAGTACTGAAATGGATAACCTATTAACTAATGAAATTATTTTTGTGATTAATTTCACTCCAATTTGATGATAGAAATAAGTGAGAGATTCAATACTTTATTATTAATAAATTATTCTTAAAAATTCAAAAAAAATTAGAAAAGAAGAAATTATTATTGTTAACTGATGAAATTTTTTTAGATCAATTCTACTCCAATTTGATAAAATTAAAACTATTTTATAAAAAAACAAAAACTTATTTTATCTTTATAGTTTATGTATTTTGTTAAACTTATTTTATCTTTATAGTTTATGTATTTTGTTATGAAAATTTTTTATCTGCTTTTACAATAAAAAATATGAAAAGTTTAAAAATATAAAAATATTAAAAATTAAAAAAATAAAGTAAGAAAATATTTATAATAAAATACATAAAATAAAAATAAAAATAATTTTTGTATAAATTAGTTTTAGTTTTAATTTTATTAAATTAGAGGGAAATTAATCAAAAAAAAATTTCATTAGTTATCACTGATAGGTTATCCATTTTAGTATTTTTTGAATTTTTATACTTTTATATTTTCTTAATTTTAAAGTATATGTTGTAATTATGTGTTGCAATTTTTAGAAAATTTTTAAATATTTAAGAATATTTTATTAATAATAAAGCATTGAATTTCATACTTATTTATATTTTTTATTTTATTAAAATTATTCTAATAATTTCAGTAAATTTTAAAATTTTAATTAAAATTATTTAAATATTTTATGTTAGGGTTTATTTTGCAAGTTTAACAAAAGTTAGGGTTTATTTTGCAAGTTTAATAAAGGTTAGGGTTCTATATATAATTACTCAAATTCAATCAACACCTGTAGGTCCCATGTATCAGAAAAATAGGCCCCGCTAACTGCCACGTCAGCACTCTGTTATGGATTTCGTAACGGAGGGTTTATTTTGTTAACGTTTGAAAGGTTGTGATTTTAATTGATAGAAAAAATTGAATAGGGTTTAATTTGAAAGTATCCAAAAGGGTGGGGATTTCTATATATATAATTAAGGTAGGAGATAAGAATGAATGCGCTATACAACAAACATTTTAATCCTGATGTATGGATCATTTACAAGATTTAATGTGTCAGATTCTCAAAGATCAGCCTCCAAATGATCAAATCACTCCATCTTTCAGCACCATTTAACTAATTTTATAATTTGTGGGTCATGCAAGATGTGAACCTTTCCAAATTTATTGTCCATCAACTTTAGCAGGTCATGCAAATCACTACCGTGAATCACAAGAATTCCTAATTTGAGATTATATAAAATTAATTAGTTATATATATATATATATGGACATACACACATCAAAACATTTGAAATAAAATGAATAAAATAAGATTCCAATTATTCTCAAAAAAAAAAAAAAGATTCCAATTTGGAGAAGTAAGCTTTTGAAATGAAGTAATTTGAACTTAAAAGGTTCAAACACATCCTAATTGATAAATTAATACCAAATTACCTGTAAATACTGATATGGAAATCAACTTATGTTTCAAAATGCCTTTATGTTGGAGAAATTCCTACTTATTTCGAGTATAATATATTTAGAATATATATTAATTATACTTACATATTTAATGATTGAGTGTAATACTTCGAACGTAAGTAAATATTTTTTAAATATGAGAAAAATTTTACTTATTTCAAATGTGTTATGTGCAGAGTGTACATTAGATGTTTGACACTTGACTTGAGCATAATATTTTGAGTATGAGAGAATAAAGAAGTCTTTTTTAACTGTTTGTCATATGTGTGTACAGCACTAAATGTACCATCAATTTGGACTGCTCTCACCCTATAAATACGACTACACCAATCCCTTCTTCCATGCCATACCTACCCATCTTTCTACATTTGGCATATCACATAGAGACCCATTTAGCTTCTTCATTGGCCATCTTCTAAATAAAAAAAACAAGAAACCATCTTCTACATACATTATCAAAATGGGATGTTTCAGTCTTGAAAAACATCAACCACTAGTCATTCTCATCCTCATTGCCTTGTTTCTTTTATCATCATCAAGACTTGAAACTTGCCATGCAAGAGAAGGCAAATTGTATTACCGGAGCCAAAGCAAAGATGTGTTGGTGAATAATAAAGAGAAAGTTGATCTCCATGGGGGCCGCAGCCTGTCAAAGCTGATGGGTTCTAATTACATTTTGCCTGATGCTAAAGGGCAAAAGATCGCCACCTTTAATGTACTTGACTATGGTGCTAAAGGTGATGGGCGTACTGATGATACCAAGGTGATTATTTCCTGAACCTTTAAAAGTTACAATGTTCGCTTTATATTAGATTCTTTCATATTAATCTATAACTAGCTCATTCAAAATAAAATAAAATAAAATAATTAAGTAGTCAAATAGCAAAAATTTTCTTTTGTCATTGTAAAAAGGATGTTGATAGATGAGACGGACCGCGACATTATAGCTTTAGTTAATCTTGGACCATCACATTACAAGATGGAAAAACTCCTACTCATAAACTCAAAAAATAATAATAATAATAAAAGCCGTTTGGCTTAATTTTTTTAAAAAAATGCATACTTCCTCACCAGCTAATTTATGAGTAGCAGCCTGTTATGAACGTGAGCAGCAGTCAATGACATCAAACAATAGGCAACGCATATATTTTGCAAGCGTGTCACAGTATTCTAAAATAAGCGTATCACATACTTATTTAAAAAAGGGAACAAAACCATTTTGCCATCTAAGAACTAAAAATATGTGGTGTGAGGCAGGCATTTGAAGCAGCATGGCAAGCAGCTTGTAAAGTAGCGGCATCAACAATAGTGGTACCATCTGGGTCTACTTTCCTTCTCCATCCAATATCTTTTTCAGGTCCTGCTTGTGCAGAAAACATTGCATTCCAGGTAAAAATTTCTCCAAGTCCTGAACCTACCTTTTTTTTTTTTTCTTTTTCCGGTTTAGATGCCGAAAGAAGAACACTTTTCTTTTGTTGATTCCTTGATCATATTTTACTAAATGTCATGCAGTTGGATGGCAAGATCATAGCTCCTACAAGTGCCGCACCTTGGGGCTCAGGGCTTTTACAATGGATTGAATTCACAAAACTAAAAGGTATTACAATCAGAGGTAAGGGGGTCATTGATGGACAAGGTTCAGCCTGGTGGAATGACCTTCCCACATATAGTCCAGACTCTGAGGTAAAAAATTCAACAAATCTCATTTCTCATTTTCAACTTTTTTAGGACGAAAACTAACCTTTTCACTCTCTTGCAAATGATAATTTATCAGATTACTGGTGAACTCAGTGCCAAAATGCCTGGCACCAAGCCAACAGTAAGCACTTTCTCATCATAAGTCCTCTTTCCAGGATCAATATATTAGTGGTGTTGAGATTAATAATGTTTTGTTTGCTATCCAGGCTCTAAGATTTTATGGAAGTACAGATGTGACAGTAACGGGAATAACAATTCAGAACAGCCCTCAAACGCACCTCAAATTTGATGATTGCACAACTGTTCAGGTTTCTGAGTTCACTGCTGCATCACCAGCGAATAGCCCAAACACCGATGGAATTCACCTGCAGAACTCTAGAGATGTGCTCATTTACAGCACTCATCTTTCTTGTGGTAATCCATCAGAAATTAAAACTAGTGAGCTAACATGTTAGTCATGTTAGTCATAATGATCGTTGTCTTTCACAATACACTATCCCCAAGTTTAGCTAAACCTCACCAGGCTATTGCTCCACAATATGCAACTACCCACTACTGAAAGTAACATCTAAACTCACAAGATGTAATGACAGCAAAATCCAAGATAGGAAAAAATCAGGGTTAAATCATTACCACGTTTACATACATCAAAACATAGTAGCTACTAACATTAGGCTAATAGTTCAGTGGCTGCATCTAATAAAGAAAAATGAGTAGCTGGCTCTTAATTTCATATCATACTGCTTTCCCCAGGAGATGACTGTGTTTCTATTCAAACTGGATGCTCAAATGTTTATATGCATAATATAAACTGTGGACCTGGACATGGCATTAGCATTGGAGGACTAGGAAAAGACAACACCAAGGCCTGTGTTTCCAACATCACTGTCCGGGATGTTCAGATGCAGAACACATTAACCGGTGTTCGGATAAAGACATGGCAGGCATGAATACTAATTACATATGCAATTCAACATAAAATAACTATATGATCATTTAGTAATTAGACTCAAACAACCATCTAATAACCTTTTAGTTTGAAACTACAGGGTGGCTCAGGCTCTGTACAAGGAGTGACATTCTCAAATATTCAAGTTTCTGGAGTTGAAACCCCAATCATGATCGATCAGTTCTACTGTGATGGTAGTAAGTGCCGAAATGAATCTTCAGCTGTTTCTGTGTCAGGCATAAACTATGTGAACATAAGAGGTACATACACAAGAAATCCTCTACACCTAGCATGCAGTGACAACTTACCTTGTACTGGTGTTTCGCTGGATACGATAGAGCTAAAATCAGTTGGTGAAGATAGCCAACCTTTCTGCTGGAACACATATGGAGATTTGAAAAGTGCAACTGTCCCTCCAGTTAACTGTTTGCGAACTGGAAAATTCATGAAGCCCTATAGTATTGGTTGCTGAACTTTTAGCATAGGTAACCATACATACACCCATCTATAAAATAGCTGGTACACCTACATAGCCAGCCAGTGACAAAATCTTGTAGCCCTCAGGAACTACTTTCTAGATGTACTAAATAGCAGTTTCAGTTCCAGAAGAATATATACAGCCATTTTTATTATGAAATCCATTAGTTCATACTTTTTTTTTGGTCAACTAGAAATTATTATTAAAAAGGGCAATATACAAGGAAGAGAGCAAGATTTTTACAACAAATATGAATTTTACCAGAAAATCTTGCTCTTACAAAGTACATCAACAAAGAAAAGAAGAAGAAAACAATAGTAAATAAAGAAAATAAAGCCACAATCACACCGGTATGTCGGTGTCGCATTAAGAGGATGTATAATTTGGCAAAGGAAAAAGCCAAACCTGGAGAACCTTGAACTTCGAATGGTAGACCGAACCAATGCTCCAGCGTCCTCAGCGAACTAATGGGCGTGGCAAAACCCATTTTGCAAATTATCAAGAAAATCTTGAATAATGGGTAGACCATATCAAGAATTTCCTCAAGATAAAAGTTGTCTTCTTCTCCATACCTATGAGCACAAGGATGTTTTCTCCATTGCAAACCCAAAAGACTCCCATGGAGGGAGAGCAAAATTCTCACAAAAAGAGACCAAAAGGGGGTTCAACCCGAGAACTACGAAAACTACCATTTATTCTAAGAAAGAAACCTACTATATACAAAACAAAGGGAGACAGGATCAATTTCTGGCCAAAAATGGCCAGAAATCGATCCCTACAACCAAGTAAAAAACGAAGAACCAGTACCCAAGCGAGAGAGAGAGAAGAAGCTAGAAGAAAGGAGAAGCTCCTTATATCCATTAGTTCAGACTTGACACCTCATTGTTTTCATTTTAATAGTAGAATGTAGTTGAAGTATTCTTATGGTTTATTACATTCATAAGATCAGTCCTGGTCATTAATCACAATTAGCCGAAGTCCAATAGAAAAACCAGTTTCAGTTGGATAATGAAGAAAGTGCAAACAACACAAAACGATAAATTCACAAGCGCATTGATAGGATCAAATTTGTCTCCAGACAAAATTTATACTCAGTTTAATCTTGTCTCATAGCAAACTGTACTGTTTCTTGAAAATTTATGTTCATGTACTGCATATACCTATGCAACTGTTGCTTCCCTTACCCCATCTAAACTTGTCGAGACATCAAAAGCCAAAAACAGGGTGAAAAAACAGAAATCATTTTGCAGAAAGCTTATACAAGGATAAACAGTATATTTCATGTCCCTACAAAAGATGCATTCCATTGAACAGCCATTCTAGATACTATTTAAAAGCTACATGAAATGCTTATATTTCTTTTGACAATAAGCCGCAAAGCAGCCATCTGGTGTAACCATGGCCTTACAAAACATTGTATATGCTTATGTGTTAACCTGAACTTCTGCTCAGCAAATTCCACGGCATATCATACACAGCATCAACCGAACTTTCATCTGTTCTGTGAAGAGTGTATCAAAAGATAAAACAAGGACAATCAATAAATGGGTCAACAGAAACAAAAAAATGGAAAGCAACTATTTGAAGCTTTTTGGTACCTGATGACTATGAAGAACCCTATGTCTCCATCATGATTTTCCAAAACCAGCAGCAACCTTCTTTGTTTTGCATGTTTCAATTCTTTCAGGGCTTGGAAGTCCAGTCTTATCCTCATATTTCTTTTCTAAGGCCTGTCATAACCATTGAGCAATATGCTACCAAATACATAAAAGAGCCAGGGAGAACCCAGTAGATTGCAGTTCATCAACGTAAAAACAATGGCAAACCAAATGTTTTGGGAAGCAAACAAGGAAAAACATCACAACCTAAATCATTTTTGCATTACTGTCTAAATAAAATAAATCCATTTGTAATATTGGATAGAAAAATGATGTATCTTGCTGCAGCACCTACAAACATAAACTATCTAGTCACAGACAATGGATAACCGATCGCATCAGTCTCGTGCAATGCAAGTCACACTGATGGCGTGGACAGGCATGGTTGTCCATTCACTGACTAAATTCACTCTAGTCCATAGCAATCACATACAATTCTCCTGAAATCCATCAATTTATGCTTACTACAATATGCTTATTCCATATCAATGAACTTATCTTGCATGCAGCACAGGATTTTCATTTCGTTCTTATATATTTTAATAATCCATTTACTAGGATAGGCATATTAATATTAGTCCTTTTGATTCACAGATATTTGAAATTCATCTTAACTAAATGGAGAAAGTGAACACTCTGATGCTTGATTTGCCATTACATATCATATTGCAATTGTGGTACAGGGTAACTGCAGTTTTGTCATGCTATAGAAACAGTTTTTTGCAGAAACAACTGGGAAGTATGTATAAGCTTAATTCTTAGCAAACAAGGAGCCAGCTCTCTTGCGGGATTGGATTGTATGATCTGTCGCAGTTCCACTCACCTGTAACTGTGCACGAATACTGTCCAGAACTTCGTCAGTCATTCTATCAAAGAACAGAATGCCCTGCAAGATCATGAAAAACCTCAACAAAAAGAATAAGAGTTGAAATCCATACCCAGAGATAGTAACATAAATGACCATCTGCTACAAGCTTGATTTTGGTGCACACAACACACACGATATTGCATTCATAGCATGTGAAGACATGGAGAAGTACACTTCAAGCCTTGAGCAAAATGGCAACATGGACCTTTAATATGTAAAATGACAAAAAGGTTTGTGAAAACGTGTAATCAGCAATGCGGTGCCAAATAATGTTCTAATTAAAGGAGGGTGTATGAAATATTGATTTTAAAAAATGTAACTAGAAATTAATGCCGCAACCAATGTGCTCTATCGAATGAAATGAAAACTGATCTTGCGTTTATCCCTAACCTCATAGAATTCTCACTATTATGCAGTAATCAATCTATGTGAAAAGTGAATGTAGAATAAATCTGTAATAAATGCATGTTAGTGTAGTCACAACTCTTTCAACATAAACCAATTATTAGCATTTTAACTAAATACAAATCAAAAAGATCAGAGAATGCAGCCTACAGAACTCGCAAGGTCGCTAATCTTTATATCTGATATTTTGTTCTGAATAAGAGTTGGAGCAAAGAAATGACCTCCAAATGATCATATTCATGCTGGAAAACCCGTGCAGGAAGACCCGACAAGGTGACATTAAACCTTGCACCATTAATGTCCCTTGCATCAATTTTCACTGATTCTGGTCTCTGCAAGCACAAAAATGACAGGCACTTTTTTAAATAGAATTGGTGATCATGCTAAACCATGCACATGATAATTTGAGAATTAAATTGCATTCAATAGTGCATACATTAAGCAAATTACAGCTACATAAACTGATTTAAGGAATCAAAAATAATTTCACTTAATGAGGTTTGAGTAACGATTGAAACAAGACAAAATATGCTAATTGGCCATTTTCTGCCAGCAATTGCTACTTCCAAGTTCCAACGGAGAAACTTAAAAAGAAACACTTAAAGAAAAATATTAATGGCATAGATACCAGCACATCAGCATAAATTCCAGGAAAAGATAGGCATCCTTCATTAAAAGGCACAATTTTCTTTGAATATTTGTTTAATCTCGGATTAACAAGAACAATTTCCTCTCCTTCACCGCGCTCACCAACTGGATTAAACACCATAAGTTGAACATTAATTCCTACTTGTGGTGCTGAGAGTCCAATACCATCAGTTCTGTTAAAAATGAAGCCAACAAGCATTTTTACAACCTGTAAGTAGCAATATATTTTTTTAATAAACGTCTAATTTCCGACTACATAACCATTCAAATTTTAATGCAACTGTATCAATTACGATCCAGTGAACAGATTGTGAATGTAACGTCCATTTCCCAAATAATCACAATAATCTATGATTAGAACATAAATAAAACCCCTAAATCAAGCTAACCACAAAGCATCGCTAACTAAACATCAGCAACTTGGTTTTTAACTTCCAACTCAAAGATTATATATGGAGTCCTGTCTTCAACCAGCTTAATGGGTAGCACCAAGAACTCTTTCATAGTGTTCGGAAAGTGTAAAAGTCAAAGAATTCAATCCAATTAAAGTCAATTCTCATGTTTGGAAAGGTAACATTTGTAAAATTCAAGAAGCACTTTAAGCCTTGTACATGCCTTTTCTTTTCCTCTCAAAGTAGAAACAACTGAATTCTAGCAAACTACTAACATTTTCTAAACATGAGAATTGACTAATCAGAATTCATGATCAATTGAATTGAATTATTGCAGTTTCAGAGTTTCCAAACATTTAAATTAAAATCTTCCATTTATTCTAGAGTAGTACAAACAATGCCTTAAAAACTATATTCTACCACAAAAACTGAAGGGAACTTACTTGTACATAATATCAAACATGTCATCAACGAGCTTTTTTAAATTAGCATCAAATGTATCGATTCTCTTGTTCTTCCCTCTCAATATAGGGTCTGGATATTGCACGATTTTAAGCGGTGCCTCGAAATGAAGATCAGCAGCTGTCATTTAAACAACAATTAATTAAAAATCACAACTTTCGCTAAACCAGAAAATAAATAACTTTATTTGAGGCGTGTTTACCAGTAGCCACTTCCTCTTCTTTAAATGAGAAGCTTCGCTTAGCTAGAGCATTAACCGCCATTGAAGGAGATTTGGGAGACGAAGAGAACCGGCAGTTTGAGGATAATTGGTTAAACCGGGAACTGTCAGATGAGAAACCGGTTCGCCGGAGGAGAAATGGAAGGAGAAGAACTCGCGTCGGAAGTAAAGATGGGCGGTGGTGGTGGAGGGAAGCCGCCGCCGCACGAGCCGCCATGGCTCTAGAGACGAAGCTAAGTATTGTGGCTAGAAGTTAGTTGCAAGTATCAGAAATTTAGACGTTATGTTTATAAGCTTTTATATATAGATATATTTATCGAAAATTATGCTCTATGCTCCTCAAATGTATTTTTGATGAAAACCTTTTTTTTTTTTTTAACCTTTTATTCTCACTATTCTCATTTATGACAAATATAGTTAAGAAAATATAGTTTCATAAATATAACTAGGATATAATTAAATTAAATCTAGTTATTATAATATAAAACTAAAATTTAATTTAATTAAAATATAATAGTTTAACATTCAAATCTTTTTTTTTTTTTTGGGAATAGACATTCAATCATTTTCATCAAATTTTAATTTTTAAATTTAAATAGAAATCAATAAAATATTCAAAATACTTACCATTCAACTCAATTTGATAATAAAAATAAATTATTATTATTATTATGAATTTGTATAAAATCTATTATTGTCATATTAAATATAATTTTTTATCCAATATTAAACATAAAGTTACTCATTAAATTATGATATGTATTATTATTTTTTTTTTTTGAAACTCTGTATTATTTTTATTTTGAATTGATGTAATAGTACAAATTCTGCACTAAAGTATAGTATTATCGTCTCCTTGAGCACAAGATCTTTGTTTAGAGTTCAATTATTAAAAAACAAATTCAAAAACTGGTTAACAGATGAAATTTAAAAAAATATATTATTTTCTTTTTGTTTAGAATCTTAGTATAGATCTGAAAAAAAAAACTCTTTTATAAAGATTCAATAAAAAAGAAAGTATAAAAAATATTTTTTATTTTTAACAGTTTGGGAAATATAAGCTGAGCTCTCTTTTGGTTCTCCAAAATAGCTTTCACTTTTTAAACTCACCTTTAAAAAACTTGAAAAAATTCAAAGAATGAAAAATAATGATTTTCAAATTATAACAATTTTAGAAGAAATAAGAAAATTATTTCTGAATTTCTCAACAGAAGAAAAGAGTTGTCAAAAATATTTTATTTTGAAAAGAAAAAATAAAATTATATTATTTAGAGTTACCAAAGTATATGAATTGAATACAACTAAAAAAAGAATTGTTAATTAATAACAATAATCGGAAAAAGCCATAAATTGTCCACCCAATTCAATATATGGTTTGGGCAAATTTTTTACTCATATACAAAAAATGAAAGATATTTCTGTTAGAAAAAAAATAACCATAAATCAAATAGAAAGAATTTCAATAGAAAAGGAAAAAAAATCTAATTTCAAAGAAAATTATTAGTCCTAACAAAATAAGTTATAAAGCTGAAATATTAAAATCATCAAAATAATTTTTATAAATATTAAAAAAAGAAATGCTCGATTAGCAAATAAATTCTATTTTGAAAATTTTTTTAATTGAAATGACATGCATAGATATCTTTTTAGGTCTTATTAATATTTCGAGACACAATGTACAATTTTTTTCTTAAATCAACAAAAAAATATTAGTAAATACATTTACAATAATGAAGAAAATTACAAAAAATTAATAAAACAAATCAAATAGAAAAAAAAGTCAATTAATCTTGATATTTTTAATAAGAATACTAAGAATTCGCAAATTTTTTGTGACATAATATTATTTTTTATTAAATTGCTATTTTAAAATTAAATAATTTTTTTGTAAAATTAATTGTTATAATTATAGAAGTTTTTTTAGTGCCACTTTATCAATTGAAAAAATATATATTTTTTACCAAAATTAAAAATATTTTTTTAGATTGGTATTTTTGTAAAGAAAAAATCTTAATTTAAAAAATTTATTTTATTCACAAAAAATGTGAAAAAATTATTATTTTTTGTGAAATAATATTATGTTTCCTAAGTGTAAGAATTAGTATTTTTCATTATAACTTCATATATTTTCATAAACTATCACTATTTTTGTTAATCTAAAATAATTTGTGTAAAAATAGTTAATATAACATTGATTTATTCAATTATAAAAATTAATTTCATAAAAAGCCGGTTTATTTTTCTATAATGCAATAATTTAATGTAAGATATATCAAGTTATAATAAAATCATTACCCTTTTAATGTTTACAGAAAATGATATTATTTTACAAAAAATACAGTAGTTTTTTATATTTTATAAATTTAAATAAATTTTTATAAATAAAGTACCTTATTTTAGGGAAATTTAAAGATAATTTTATTTTTTATTTACTTTATTTTTACTTTACTTTTATTGTTATTGGATAAAAATATATTAAATCATCGAATTATAATTATTAACAGAATAAAAATTAATTTATAAGAAATAAAAATAACCATATACTACACTCTTATTTTATTTTAAAACAATACAATAATAATAATAATGATAATAATAGTAATAATAATAATAATACTGACGTGACGTGGTAATATACGTGGCGCAGCAATCACCACTTCGACACAATAAAGAGCCGTCTTCGTCCTACAAATTCTTTCTCTTCGCTCTTTCTCTCTTCGAAAAATCGAACAATAATCACAAGAGAGACAGAGAAAAATATAATATAATAAAATAAAAACACAGAGACTCTTAAGATTCGATCCGTGTTCAAATCAATCAGGTAATCGCTCTTTAGATCCTTTAATTTCAAGTTCTCGATCTATCAATTTGCAATCATTTTCTTAGCTTTAATTGATTTGTATCTTCCTTTTTCTTTTTTTTTTTGGGTCAAATTGTTCTAATTTTTGTTCTTCATTGATTTGATTTTGAATTGAATTTTTACGGCTGAAATCTAACAGAGAGGCTTAGAGATGGGGCTTAGCTTTACGAAACTGTTTAGCCGGCTTTTTGCGAAGAGGGAAATGCGAATTCTGATGGTAGGTCTTGATGCTGCTGGTAAAACCACTATTTTGTACAAGCTCAAGCTTGGAGAAATTGTCACCACTATTCCTACCATTGGTGAGCTCCTGCTGCTTCCAATTTTTAGCCCTAATTTAATTAATTTATGCTTCTTGTTATTTGGCCGATCTGAGGATTTTTAATTTTTGGTATTCTAACTTGGAAAGCTTATATGTAGTTGCTGGAATCCAATTCTTTAAATTTTAGGGATATGAAGGATTTTGAATTATATAAATATCATATGAGAAAAATGTGTATTTTATGCATTGTTGAGGCAAAATGTTATGCGGTTGTGCCTATTTGATTCAATGTTTTGAATAAAGTGATCTTTCTTCTCTGCAGGATTTAATGTTGAGACTGTGGAATACAAGAACATTAGCTTCACTGTTTGGGATGTTGGTGGTCAAGACAAGGTATGTATGACTGGTATACTTGTATATTAAAAATTTATTTATCCATGATTATTGAACACGAGCACTGGTTTTTGTGCTCATGTCTCTAGATTTTCATATTGTTAGATCTTTTATGTAGTTCGTCTGATAATGACCTTGAAAATTATAGTGGAAATGGAAGTCTCTTAAAAATTTTGTTTCCCTGTTGAAATTGGTATCTTACTCCAAAGCAACCATATATACCCCCTCAATTTGATTAAGATCTTAAATTGAAGTTAATTGTAATTGGCTGCACAAGATTTTTTTTTTTCATTCAACAGTATCTAGATAACGTACAAAAAAAAAAAAAAGGAAAGGAAATGGCATTTTGTGAAATTACCGTGTGCACAAAGATTATCACCGTGAGGGACCCTTGAAATTGCAAGAAGTGGTCTTGGGATAGTGGTCTAATTACTCATATAAGATAGTTATATTGTTTGTTCTTGAAGAATTGGAACTTTGATTTTGCATCTTGCATAAATATCTGAGGCTAAACTTCTTGGAGAATTAATGGCATGAAAGAGCATATTACAGCAACTATTTAGTTACTCAATGTCTGTTAATATAAAAACATAATTTTTGCTTCACATGTTAGGATCTTTTAATTTAATTGTTCTTTTATCTGGATGATGATATTTTTTTTCCCAACAAATACAGATCCGCCCTCTGTGGAGACATTACTTCCAGAATACTCAGGGTCTTATATTTGTGGTGGACAGTAATGATAGGGATCGTATTGTTGAGGCCAGAGATGAATTGCATAGAATGTTGAATGAGGTACGATACCTTTTGTATGTCTCCATTTCTACATGTTATGTTTTTATATATTCAGTTATAATGGCAGTGTGGCACGCGATTTTAAGTAATGTTGCAATGACATCTGTTGTTAGTTTCCATCACTGAGATTCCAATTGTATTCCTATATACCCTATAGTTAGTTTACTGGTCCTGATTCCCTTTCAAGTCAAAACTATGATTAGATTGCTTATGTGCATAACTTGATTGATATAGGCAATGGTGATATATTTTTTGCTTGCTATCTTATGTGTTGTTTGTTGCCTTTTTTTTTTTTTTTTTACTACCATCACACACTGATAAGGCCTCACAGCCTAGAGTAAAATTCAATGGGCATTAGAGAAGCTTGTGAGTGGTTATTGAGAGATTTGGGTTTGATGGATAAAAAAGGCTAGAGAGAGTTCCTTTTTCTTTCCCTTTTTGTTTCATTGAATGGTCTTATTATGGTTTTGCATTGTGGACATATGCTTTAGGCCAAACGTAGGATTGTCAAATTTTTTGGTTGGGGTTGGGCATTGCCTTAACAAATATACATACAACTACCATTTGTGCTGCATTATGTAGCATAAAACTAAACTATTGGCATGATGTTAGTGTTTTATGTTGGAGATCACATACACAAAGTGAGATATAAAACTTGATGGATAGGATGAAGTTATAGGGAAGAGGATGATTGATTTTGTTTAAATAGGCATTTTTTGTTGAAAATGAGAGAAGTAATTACCGGTTAAGGTTAATGTTTGACTTTCTTCTCTTGTACTAGCTTGCTTCTAGTTGCTCTGCCAATCCTTTGACATTGAGCTGCTATTTTTCACTAAATCAGAATTTCATTGTACTGGTTAGTTAGGATTAATTAAAAAAATCATTCTGGTCTGATCCAGTTTAAATATGGTTGCAGGATGAACTGAGAGATGCTGTGTTGCTTGTGTTTGCAAACAAACAAGATCTTCCCAATGCAATGAATGCTGCTGAAATAACTGACAAACTTGGGCTTCATTCTCTCCGTCAACGACACTGGTAAATATTTTTCTGGATTTTGCATATCCAAGTGCTTGTCATGTACATATTTTTCTATTTTCTTTTGCTAAAGTTGGTTGTTTAGCAGGGGAATTTAGCATCTCTTTTGCTAAATTTGGAGGCTTGGCAAATTCTAAACAACTAGAAATGGCTAAATAGCAATTCTGAATTCTTGAAAGTCTCAACATTTGTATTATGACTATAAGATATGTCAACAATGGGAAATTGTGGGCTTCTGACTTGAGCTTATCATCTTATTGGTTGATCTCAGGTACATCCAGAGCACATGTGCAACATCCGGAGAGGGCCTTTACGAGGGCCTGGACTGGCTGTCGAACAACATTGCTAGCAAGGTGAGGGCACACAAACTTTTTGCATATTTAAGAATAATGTTTTCAAGTTGTTGGAAGTTATAATTGTGGGCAAGAAAAGAAGAAAACTAGATGATAATTAACTTCAATAAAATTATCTATATTCCATGTAGTGACTGCCTCTTTTCATTTCTCTCCAGGCTTGAAAAAAAGGAATCGAGAATTTTGGTCAATGTCTAAACTTTTGATACTTTCAATCATGGGCAGCCTGGTTCACCTTTTGTTCGGAGATCTCATTGTAATAGCTGGAGTGTTGGTTGAGATCTACTTATTTACAGTTTGGTTTTGTGCAATCTGTTTTAGCTAGTACTTTGTCTCTTAAGACAAATTATAAAATGACCATAATGCCTGTTTGTGAATCATAAATATTTGTCATTACTTCTTAGTTTTCAACAATGTCATATTAGGTGTTGCTTTCTTTGTGCGTTTTGTGTGGATCCTAAATTTTAACCTCTTCAAATTGAGTTGTTTTTTAATATAGAATGCGAGTCCATGAAGGTTCCAACTCAGTTTTGAACTGAAGTCGAAACTCAAAGATGACTACAGCTTGATTTTAACATTGATAAATTTACATAAAAAGGCACTTTTTAAATGTTTTCAACAAAAATGCTTCCAAGTTTTCATTAATTATAAAACTGCCCGTATTAATTTGTCCTTTATATTTTCACAATTGCATCCGTGTTTTTTTTGTTTCTTTTTCGTTTCTACGCTTTTTTTGTTTTTTTATTAATTTTTTTAATTTTTATTTTATCCTTTTTTCTTATTTTCCTTTTTATTTTCTCCTTTTCTTCTTTTTTCTTTTATTATTTTTTTATTTCTTGCCTTTTTTCCTCTCTTTTTTTAAAATTTTTTATTTTTTCCTTTTTTTTTTTTGTAATTTCTCTTTTTTATTACTGAAGCATTAGTCAATATGTCTTTTTTGAGATTTTTTTTTGTAAATTACTCAAGTGATATATAAAAATACACAAATTGTGAATGTGATAGCCAAAATACAAGCAAATTACCTACAACAAATTTATATACAAGTTCTTAATGTGTAAAAGATGTAACATTCGTTATACTTACTAACAAGACTATTTTTAAAAAAGCGGTAATAGAACTTTGGGTAAGAAAAATAAACCCAGAACTTCAATTTTGAACAATTTTAAAATAGAATAAATTTTATCAATATAGTTCGAGCACCAAAAATATAATTTTAGCATTTGTAAGATTTCAAGTAGTCTATTGTATTTGTAAAATACAAAATAGTGCCTCATAACTTCAAATGAAGAAGCAATCCCAAATCAAAAATTCATGTAAAAGAAGTAACTTATCAAATACTAAAAATTAAAAGAGTTATGAGCTATGTGGATATTTAATCATTACCACTTAAAAATCGTTCATTTTTTTCTTGAGAAAATAAAGTTTCAGTAGTTAGAATCAAATATCATGGATTTAGTTTGAAGGGAAATTCCTCCATTGAAATTTTGTTCCACAT